>JAABKJ010002681.1:0-27386 GCA_011634705.1 Andricus grossulariae
AGGAAGACACTTCAAAATAGTTGGACTTTACTCCAAGTATTTTGTAGCTCTCCTCGTGGATGGAGTTTGCGTGACAACAAGAGAGGATACGATCCTCTGCTCTTCTCACAGGACGTCCACCCTGCGATCTGCGCTTTTCAGACGCAAGATTCAGAATGCCGTTTTTCGGCAGGGTTTCGCCTTTTATTTTCTGCGCTCCCCTTCACCCTCATACGCTTACGTAACCAAGCTTGAGTGGGAGTAGTAGGATTCTGCGCTTTGCTTCTTTCTCCTCTATGATGCAACTCTAACATTGAATCACGCAGGAGAAAGGCTTTTTGCCTGTATTCAGGCTATCCCTGTAACTCGCAGGTTACAATATATTTTAGGAACATATTTGAGAGAATTTCAGTAATTCAATTAATTTTAGAATTCGAAATGATTTAGATGATTTTAAGAGGTTCCGAGGCATTTTCGGAAGCTTTAAAAAGTTTTGAGTGATTTAAAATTGTTTTAAGCAAAATTTCAGGAAAATTAAAAAGATTTCAAAGAATTTTCCAGACTTTCAGAAAGTTTGAAGTGACTTTAAAACATTTTAAACAACTTGAAATATTTGAGCGAATTTTTGAAGTTTCTAAAGAATTTTTTGTTTATTTTAATACTTTTAAAATTTTTTGGAAAAATGGGCATATTTTAGGATATTTTCAAAGAATCCAAGGCATTTTAAAGAAATTTTAATAATTTCAGGGAATTTGAAGGTATTTGAACAATTCGCATTGGGCATTGTGGTTTTCCTGGAATTTTAGAAGATATGGAATGTTTTTGTAGGACGTATGCGAGATTTTATGATATTTTGAAAGGCTTCAAGTGATTTCATCAGATTTCCGAGGATTTCAATTTTTTGAACAGATTTCAAAATTTCTCAAGGTATTTAAATTAATTTTTCAGGATTTCAGGAAATATCATATTTCATGTAATTTAAAGGGATTTTATAATATTTTAATAGATTTCTAAGAATTTATTCACAAAAATTTATGGATTTCATATGGTTTCAAAAATTTTCAAATATTTCAAGGTATTATCAAAAATTTTAACATATTTGAAAGATTTTAGGATATTTTAAAAGATTTCAAGGAACTTTCGATCAGTTCAAATAATTTAAAGGGATCTCAAAGTGTTTGAAAATTTTTCAGAGTTTTAAAAAAGTCCAAGGAATTTTCATGAGCTTTGAAATGTCTCAAGGTCTGCAGAAATCCCTTGATTTTATTTGAAATTCACGTGAATTCTTCTAAGTTTATTTAATTCAATTCAATGTATTTCTTTAATTTCTGTTTAGTTTTTGTTTAATTCATCCTGAAATTTTTTAAATGCCTAAGATGCTTAGGCATTATATCAAATTCTTTTAAATTGCCTTGAATTTTCTAAACTCATTTCGAACTTATAGTATTTGATGCATTTTTTCATATTTTTGATTAGTTTTTAATTTACCTGCATTTTTTCAAAATTGTCCTTTATTCTTATAAATTTCATCGAATTCTTTCCATGTCTCTAAATCCTTTTTAATTTAACTGAAATCAAGAGAATTTTGTGGACTTGTCCAATCTTTCTAAACTCAACTTATTATGAAGTCTTTCAAATTTATCCAGCTATTTTTGATAAAATTTCCAAAAGTTAGAGCAATTTCAAAATTTTTAAGAACATTTTTCTTAGATTTAAAAATTCTATGTACGCCTTCTCGTAGTACTTAAAAAGTCGTATAATGTATCCATACGACTCTTTTCAATAAAAGGAAAATTATCGCAGTTATAGCATTTGCAAAAAAAATGTAAATTTTAGGCCAAACAACGCATGATATGAAACAAAGTCAGAAGAAGAAAAACGTTGCTTTTTAAAAACTATACAAGATCATTATAGGAACTATTTGAATTTTCTTGAAAAATCAAAAATTCAAATTTTGATCGCAGAAAAAATGTTTTGATAGGATGCATAGTTTTTTTTTACTTGTGAAAAACAACATTAAAAATAAAATAAAAAAATGAATGATTTGAAATTCTTTGAACAAAAATTGAATTGAACTTCTCTTAATAAAGTTCTCTAGAAATCTTGAAAATCCCTTGAAATATTTGAAAATACTACAAAATTCTTTGAAATCCCTTGACATCTTTGAAAAACGTGAGAATGCTGTAAAATCAGTCGAAGTGTTTTGAAATTGCTTGAAATCCGTTAAAATATTTTTAAATCTCTTGAAAACCGCTGAAATCTTTTAATTTGTTAAAATATTTTCAAAAATTAAGTAAAAAATATATTAAATTTGGTGTAAACACAATTTTATTGTTTGATAATTTATAATATAGTTTAATATGAAATAAAAATATAAAATATAATTCAATCAAATTCATTCAAATTGATCGAATTAATTGATAAATTTTACAACCAAACAGTTGAAGTTTCAACCAAAATAGTTCATAACGACTTTTTCAGTCTTATGGGACATACGCTGGGAGCATAGCTACAAAATGGCAGCGACAACGTAGGAACAGAAAATAGCATAATGGTATATTTACCTGTCAGGCGCCAGACACCTCCTCTGCGTCACTTCAAAAAAATTTTAAATTTTGCTCAAATTTATAAATCTAAGTAACTCTTATATAAGGTCCTTAGCTCATGGTAAAGGGATTATTAGGGGCGAAAAAAGTAATACAGAAGCACAATTATATAAAAAGAAGGACTATGTCACGTTTAATTGAATTTAGTAAGGGTATCCATATAAAAGGTATAAAGTGTGAATTTAGATAAAAAGAGTTTGAACCCAAACCATGACTAACATGTCAAGAAAAACGTTGAGATCAACAAAAGAATAGGAAATGAAAGTTTCATTGCGAACTAGAAGTATACAAAGGAAAGCTTAACCTACACGAAAATCTTAGTACAAAGGAGCCCACTACATTCAATATGGCGTCAGCCTGAATTTCTAGATCCATTTAACTCCTAATAGTCGCGCAAAATATTTCACAAAGAATTTTCATTCTCATAACCCATACGAAAAGAGCACACATGATAAATATAACCAATTTCATGTCACAGAAAAAAGCATATCTGGAGGAAAGAAAGAAAGAATGGTAACGCCTACCTCAAACCTCGAAATCTCTGAAACCTTTTTATAATGCCAGTCCGGCAGAAAAGTGGACTTGTCCAATTAAAATTGTCAGCTAGGGAATTCTTTCCTCCAGAACTCTTAACTTGCGTCCACTACACTCGGCAGTTCCTTCCCGCTCGAGCCACAATTCCCGGTCCAGTCGGTGCTGCCCTCCAAAGCTGGATTTCTGGGATTTCGGTCGATGCAATTCGGACCAAAGTTCCGGTATGCGGAACGCCGGCCGGTGTAAGATGACTGCCTCCGTGTCTTGAGAAGTGTCGAGTCTGGCATGGCCTGGTAGTTATTTTAATAATCCTTGAGACTTGGATTATTATGTTGTAGATTGCTTGACATCATAATGGGCTCCGTGATGGTAAAGTGTCTGTAGATGCGTGAGAGTGACGTGAAGCTTAGTGGTAGTGTTGAGTGTGGGTGGTTGGCATAGTGCGTGGTAATGTTGTTTCCTTACGGGATTTTCTCATTTAAAAGGACTCTGTGTGATTCTCGAGATTGTTGTAGGATGACAGGTCCTCCTTACCTTATAAATCCAGGTACCTAAGCTAGCCTAATTAGTAGTGACAGGTTGCACAAAATTAGTCGAAAAATTCTAACCTAAATAGCTCGTTTTCTGTCTGTTCTCCTAAAATAAAAAATTAGAAAATAAATTCGCTCTAATTCAACACACCTTGAATTACAGGGAGATCTTATCTCTCAATTATTTAAAACGATGAATGTTCAACCAACAAAATAAAATTTAGAAAATTAGTAAAATTTTCAACCACGTAGTTAAAAAAAGGTTAATTTTAAATTAAGTACTGTCGAATTAATCAGGAAAAAAACAAATTTGCAACAAAATAATTAATTTCTCAACCAAAAAAAGTTTTTGAGTCCACAAAGAAAAAAAATGTTGAGACTGAATACATTTCAAATCAGGCAGGGTTCTTCACTTGAAATCGCAGAATCTCTCAGGGTCGAAATATGTTGTTTTTTTAGAAGAAATTAGGCGACACGTATTTGTCCAATTTGCAAAAACAAAATTTTTAAAAAGTTATACGTATTTGAATTTTATGCTTTGTTTTTCAAAAAACCCAATTGTTAAGATAAAATGTTAAGATAAAAGTTTGCACGTCTGAAAAAGTTATATAAAAAATGTGGTGTTCTTTTGCGAAATTTCTCATAGTTTACGAGAAAAATTAAATTTTTAGGGGAAAAAATTCTCCCGGCCTTAAAAATTGTTGAGCCCAGATGATGCGGATAAGATAGCTTTCTTTTATTAGTAGAAACTTTCAAAAAATATCGAGAACAAGAAAAAAGTGGGGGTTTCAAGAAAATCTTTTTTATTTTTTTCCGAATTTTAAAAACAGGAAAAAAATATTTCCTGGAAAACACCACCTCTTTTATTCTTTGAAATATTTTTGAAAAGTTTATACTAACAGAAGAGAGGCATCTTAACAACATCCTGCGGGCTAAGCCTTTTTTGAGGCAGGGAAAAATTTTTTTCGTACAAATATAATTTTGGTATTTTTTTCGTAAACTATGAAAAATATCGCAAAAGAACAAGAGAAATTTTGCATAGAACTTTTTTAAACGTGCAAACTTTTATCTTGACATTTTTTCGGACCTGTCGTCCCCGAGAGTTTCTGCGATTTCAAGTGTATAACTCCGCCTGACTTGAAATGGATTTGGTCTCAACCAAATTATGAAATTTTCAAGCCAAGAGGACGAATTTCCTACAAAACGTTTTTATTTTCAACCAAAAAATGTTGACTGTCAACAAAAAAGTTAATTTTAACCCAATACTTGAACTTCATATCAAAATAGTTTAATTTTTAACCCAAAAGATCGAATTTTTAACAAAATAGTTCAATTGTAAAATTGAATTGTAAAATTGTAAAATCAGTTAATATATTTAGAAATTTCACAAAATCCTTTAAAAAACCTTAAAATTTGTGAAAGTCCTTCGAATCTCATTTTCTGAAATTTCTCAAATACCAAATATGTAATATGCCACATGCTATTGAAAGTGTTAATTATTGGTAGTAGTAGGGAGATATTCTGGTGATTCTCTTTCTGAAGATAGAAAGAGAGGGAGTGAAGGAGGTGGATTAGGTTCCATAAGAGGGAGTGAAAAAGAGCCTTTCTGAGGGTACGTGAAGGTGGCTTCACACTTAGGTTGGAGGCTTATCTCTTAAGATAGCAAGAAAGGTAGTAAAAAAATTAGCCTTGTGTTTGTCAAGGAATTTGTTTAAACTGGCCATACTTTTGGGTGCCTCGTTTCAGCTGGTAGGGCTAGCACATAGATCCTAGAGCAACTTGGAGTTTCCGTCAAGTATCTCTATGCTTGAAGGCCATCCATGATGGGAGGAAGAATCCTCGTGATGTCATGAGTTATAGCTCGATACACTGGTTAAGTCCTGGTCTATCGCAGCTCACAATTTTCAGGGGGTGGGTTGGTCGGTGGGTAAAGAAGGTTAGGATTTAGCTAAGTACAGCTGTGATACCAGCCGTATCAGCGGAGCGAGTGAGCTGGCATGCCAGCCGACCCGTAAGTGGAGTAAGAGCGGAAGGGGGTAAAGTAATTGATCTAACGAATTGATACACAGTTAAAATAAGGATCAACAAATTTATTGTAGGCTTACGTACAATGAGAGCTTATAGTGATCTCAAAGTGTGACTAAGAGAGAGTAAGTTAGCTTTCCTACCGTAAGGTGGCGCGTTGAGTGTCGCGACCAAATAGCGGAATCGTGTCCCACAAAGTGGATTTCCACCCTTAGGAGTGTGAGAGAGAATATTTGGTTTTTATTCGTTTCCCTAGCCCGAGCGGTGTTTCAGCTCGGCGAGGTGTTGAGAACTAACAGCGGCTGTCCAGCCGTTAGCCTTATTGGCCAGAGCGGAATTTCCCGCCCTGATCGAACTGCAGTTCCGTGGCGGAGCGCGCCTTTTAAAACCTGCAGTACCGCGTGCGGGCTGATCGGAGTGGGAAGAATCGAGTGGAGGGAGATGCGCGCGCTTGAGTTTCAATGGCGCTGTCTGCTCGACGTTCTCCTGCACCCGGTCATGCTTCTCGGCCGGCGTGATGGGAGCGTAGTTTCCTTACCCTGAAATGAACATACTTACGTTCGTAGGTAAGTTCATGCCAGGGATGAAAAAGGCTCTTCCTACCTTGACCGCGAGATGGTGTATTGGTCTCTCTCTCTTTCCTCTCTCACCCTTTAATGCCTGAAGACCTCATATCTAAAATGTTTGCCTACCGAATGGATAAACGTCATATGCGAAAGGGGTTTTCGTAATAAATATTAAAACAGTTTTGATCTATGCGAGTTGCGTTGAACATATCATTTCTTAAAATTTTTTGTTAATTAACGTCGTTTGTGCCTTCTTCATTCTTTGCATTAACTCTTTCAATATTTTAGCATTCATTATTTTTACACTGATTTCCTCTGATGATTTTCTATAATAATTTTTCTAGAATTTTAAGGTATTATAAACGAGGGCGATGGTCAATACCGCCGCAGCTACCTGTGCACGATTTCTTCACTACGCGGCTGCCCCTCATTCGAACTCCTATCACCGTGCCTGGTAAGCGGAAACCGAAAACTGCGAATAGTATTCAAGAATTGTCTATAATATATATGAAACATTATTATTGTGTCAGAAGTGCCTTCCCACCTCTACGGGGTCGTTAATCGCAGTTATTTTGTCGCAAATAAATGATAAAGTGTGATCTATACAGAGAACGTTCCATCCAAAGCGTGAAAAGCCAGAAAATAACCAAATAACTCTTAAATTACATGGCCTTACTCTAAAATGCGTGACAGTCCCTTCTGTATGCTTCAAATACGTTTTTTACCGGTACCGATAGTGTTTACATTTTGCCAAAAACGTAACTTTTTCAAATTTAAACATTTAAAATTATACTTTCGGGTAGTTTCATGTCCATAAGGTGTAAAGCACTCCCGCTGACCAGGCTCAGCGGCTGTAGTTCGGCGCTAGGTGAAGCGGAATTGTCATATACCCATAAAAGATTGCATGGAATTGCCAAGAATTTCCCGGGCTTGCAAAGGATTGCAAGGGATTGCATAAGATTGCAGAGCGAATGTACATTAGATTACATCAGTAATTTAACCCTCGATATTATTACTTCCTACCCTAATCTTATTGTCCCATTTCAAAAATATTTTCTTATATAATAATGAATAATTTATTAATCATAAATCTTTCTTGCATTGTAGCTTAACATCTTTTCTAAGGAATAGTTTATACGTTTTTCGAAAGACGATTGAAATTATCAAGAATACTACCATTACACAAAATACCAAAAACCCATAAATATCCAAAAGTTCAACTTGCCACCAATAGAGATTCAAAGCGGGTGATCTTAAGGGCTTTGCTCCATTTCTTATCACATATTCTATCCAAAAGATAGCAGTTTTCAGTGGACTCAGTGGCCTATCTCGAAAAAGGCGTGAATGATATTCTGCAGCTTCTCTGAGGTGGAAAACAAAACAATGTACTTTTTTTGTTGTTGAGATTTTCACAAATCACAAAACAATATTTTAAAGATATAGATCTCAAATTTTCATTTTAATATAAAATTGCACGTTAATTTTAAATTACCTGTATATAGGATCCTTCAATATTTTTCTTAATGCCTCATCTAAAGACTTTTCTGTGATATCATCCTGATTCAACTGAACAGCGATTTTTTTATTGACTAGTATTTCCACGTTTCGTCTTTGGTCATAAAACAATGGAATTCCAATCATAGGAACAGCATAAAAAACGGCTTCTTGAATACTATGAACACCTCCGTGGGTCACAAAACCTCGCGTGTTGTTATGGCCCATATATGAAAACAATTGATTATTCATTTTAAAAATACAAAAACCAGATAAATAAAAAAAAATCAGTCAAAAAAGGGTTCCAAATCCTATTAGGAAATTAATTAAATCATTAAAATTTCCTCTCTCGCCCTATGACTCCTCTTCTCATCTATCCTATCCTATGCTATCCTATTCCATCCCATGAAAAGAATGAAAAATATTAGGGAAACTTGGTTATATAGGTCCTTATACTAGACGCCAAAAAGGTAATGTTGCCTAAGGTACAGGGTAAAGTTGGATAGGGTAGGGGTAATGTAGGCTAGAGTGCGGGACGAGGTCGGCTCGGGTACGGGGTAAAATCGGCTAGGATATGGGCTAGAATCGGCTGGGGTACTAGTTAAAGGTAGCTAGGGTACAGGGTAATGTTGAACAGGTCACAGGGTAAAGTTGTCTAGTGTACAGGCTGAAGTTAGATAGGAATACATAAATGCGGCTAGGGTACCGGGTAAAGTCGGCTAGGTTACCAGGTAAGGTTGGCTATAATACAGGGTAAGGCTATATAGGGATACATAAATTCGGCTAGGGTGCCTGGTGAAGTTGGCTAGGTTACCGGGTAAAGTCTGCTAATGCACAGGGTAAAGTTAGATAAGGTATGGGGTAAGGTGTGCTCAGGTACTAAGTAAAATCAGGTAGGGTACGGGCTAAAGAAGGCTAGGGTACCGGGTACCTATGTAACTACGTTTTGTCGCTGGTCATAAAATAATGAAATTCCAATCGCAGGAACAGCATAAGAAACGGCTTCTTGGATACTATGGACACCTCCGCAGGTCACAAAACCTCGCCCAAATAATCCTCCCTCTCACTCCTTTCCTTATCTCTCATATCATATCCTATCCTATTCTATCCTATAAAAAATATGGAAAAAAATGGAAGAAAACTTGTTTATGTAGGTACCTATACTAACAGCTAAAAGGGTCAAGTTGGCTGGGGTACAGGGTAAAGTTGGTTAGAGTACAGGGTAAAGTTTGATAGGTACAGGGTAAAGTTGGATAGGGTAGGTGAAATGTAGTCTAAGGGACGGGAGAGGTCGGCTAAGGTACGGGGTAAAATCAGCTAGGGTACGGGATAAATTTGGCTAGGGTACCGGATAAAGTCGGCAAGGTTACCGCATATATTTGGCTAGTGTACAGGCTAAAGTTAGATAAAGATAAATAAATGCAGCTAGGGTAACGGGTGAAGTCGGCTAGGTTACTAAGTAAAGTTGGCTCGTGTGCCGGGTAAAGTTGGATAGGGATATATAAATTCGGCTAGGGTACCTGGTAAAGTCGGCTAGGTTACCGGGTAAAGTTGGCTCATGTACAGGGTAAAGTTAGATAGGGTACATGGTAAAGTTGTATACAGTAGAAGTAATACAAGCTAGTATACGGGATAAGGTCGACTAAGGTACGAAGTAAAGTTATCTGGGGTGCGGGGTAAAGTCGGGTGGGGTATGGGGTACAGTCTAAAAGGTACCGTGTAAGGGGCCGTTCAAAAACTTTGCCACTCTATTTGAAAACTTTTTCCACTCCTTTCCTTCTTCGTCAAAGATCATCACACAAAGCTTGTACCCCCGAGGCTAATGTCACAAAAAGGAACCCCCTTTAAGTAAAAGTTTTTCCTAGATTTCATTCAATAAAAGCCTAAAATAAAACACAAGATATACCCAAAGAATATTTTAACAGAATTTACAGCCCAAAATTTATTAGGAAACGTTAAAGATTTCAAGTCAAAATATATTGCATTTTCAACCAAATATAGTATTTTTTAAACAAAGAAGATTAATTTTCTTTCGGAATAATTGAATTTTCAACGAAAAAGTTGAGTTTTCAACCAGCATAAAAACAAATTTTCAATCAAATAGTCGAATTTTCAAACAAAAATGAATTAAGTTCAACCCGGAACAGTTAAATTTTCAACCAAAAAGTCGAAGATTAAAACCAGAAAGCCGAATTTTTTATAAAACAGGTGAATTTTCAACCAGAAAGATTAGTCTCAAACCGGAATGTTCAACAAGATACTTAAATTTTCAACCAAAAACGATCAATTTTCAACCAAGAATAGAGTAGTTAAATTTTTAGTACAGAAAATCAGCTTCAAATCCAAAAACGAATTTCCAAATGAAGAACCATTGTTATTCAATTTTATATTTCAATTTGAAAAAAAGATTAGGCACGATATCGAAAAAATTCCCTGACAAATCCAGGTTTTCCAGGTTTTCCAGGTACGGTAGACACCCTGTATAACAGTAAACTTTTCAAATAAATAAATCAAGTTTAAAAGAAAAGTAGTTCAATTTTCTTATGGGGTATATTTTCCATGTGTAATATCACGTTCTGTCTTAACCTTCCCCTCCCTGAATCAAAAATCGTCACAAAACCTGTTACCCCCCCCCTGGAAATGTGACGTCATTTTTGAACGGCCTTCAAGTCGGCCAGGGACTTCCTCTACGTCCCCTCCCGGGGAACTAAGAACTAAAATAAAAACTAAAGATTGAAAAAACAAAAAATTCTAAATCAGTTTGTTTGAATATCAAAATCTTACCTAGAACAGGTATTTGTGGAACCCAACTCATAGTCCTGACATTTTTTGGAAGTCCAGGTGGAAAGGATTTTCCTTCCGTTGCTTTTATCAATATTCTAGTGGGTGCAATTTTTGAAAATGAGTTATACATTGCTAAGATTTGTGTCTTCGAAAGTGATTCGATGGGCACCATAGTTCCAAATGACATGTAGACGACGCCATTTTCACTTTGATCCATCCATCGTTTCAGGACCTTAAAAAAATATAAATTTCGAAAGGAAATTATCAATTATGGAATCATGGAAAGTATTTTTTGTTGGCTAATTGCGAGAAAATGCATACCAAACTATAATAATACTCAATGTTCTCTAAAGTTGTTTATGATAGTAATTTATTGAAGTACTTTATTTTTATTTAGAAATTTGATTTTCAAAATGCAAAAGTGGAGAAAAGTATCACATTTATGTGTTTTATAGAATAAAGAAAAAATCAAATTTGACATCGTAAAATTGAATTGAATCAAATCTAAACTATTCAATAGGGCAGAGTGACCCTATAAAAGTCCCATCATATGGAGTAAAATATGTTTTCTAATCAGAGTTAAACACTCATTTTGGTAATAATCACTAGTAAGTCGAATGACTTCATTCTTCTTTTAAAATCATCTGCAAATAACTTATTTCCCAACCCACACCTGACCCATCACCACATTTGTCCTCCTCACTCACTCTTTTATGTTAACATCACCTCCCTCATTTGTCCGACACAAGAAGCCCAGGTACACACATTCTTTCACCTACTACACCGCCTTTCCCTTCCACTCCCACTGTTCTTCCTTATCCCTCCCATCTCCATTCCTGAACACCATAATGTTGGACTTTTCTGCATTCAGCTCTAACCTATTCTTATCCAGGTATCTTCTCAACCACTTCATCATCTCCTTTAAGGCCTCCTCACTTCTTGCCAGCAGCAGTATGTCATCTGCATACGCGAGTTACCAAATTCTAGCCCCTCTGACTCTACGTTCTCCTACTACTGCGGCATTTAGCCTACTTTCCATACTTGCGAATAAAATCGCAAGAAACTTTGGGCTAAGCAGACACCCTTGCCTTAACCCCCTATCCATCCAGAATCCCTCTGAAATCCCCTTTCCTCTCTTACCTTATCTTTCGTCTTTTCATATATCTCCCCTACCCTCTCGATCAGGCCTCTCTCCACTCCACTCTCCTCCAACACCTTTCACAACCTACCCTTTTCACCCAAGGAAACGCGCCTTCTAGATATAAAAAAAAACGCGTATACTTTCGACCTCTTCATCGCTAATTCTCTATCCACTACGTGCTGCAGAACGTAGATATTGTCAATAGTGTTAGTACTCACCCTAAAGCCCGCCTGCGTCTCTGACAATATTCCTTTCTCCTTAAGATCCTTCCGCAGCCTCTTCGCTAACACATTCGCGTAAACTTTGTACGCCGTATTCATCAGCGTAGACACTCTATAATTTTCCTGCCTATCCCTATCTCCTTTCTTATAAATTGGCACTATTAAATCTCCTGTCTACCCTCCTGGAAATCCCTCCCCTTCCATACTTTGTTCACTACCTCCTTCAGCCTCTCCCTAACCTCTTGTGTACTGAACAGCGACGCTTCGTTCTCTACCCCATCCAGCCTTGTCGCCTTCGACCTTCTCAACTTCCTTTTCTTTTTTTCTTTGTCTTTCAACTCTTCCATCTCTGCTTCTCTCGTTCTTCTACTCTCATCACCTTTCTTCCGTGACTTCGCTTCAAAGCGTACCTTCTCTAACTGCTCCTGATACTTCTCTATCGCCTTCTTCATCCAGCTCACCCTCTCCCCCGTCAAAACTTCTTTCACACCTTGCCTTCCGCTGCTCTCCCTTCTTATCCACAACGTCAATAGCTGATGTTCTGATTTTACCCTCCCTCACACTGCGAATCTTTCCGTCTCCTTCTACCCTTGCATATTCATGACTACATAGTCTATCACAGATACCTCTAACTGACTTACAAATGCATTCTGCAGCCGTCGATTACGGACGTGTCGATTCGCTCCGCTTCAGCTTTCTGAGATTCCTTGAGTATCTCCGATTTTTCTGTATATAAAGTTGATATATCCTAAAAGTGCTTGTGGTCGGTTTGCTTGTGACTTTTAACGTTTTGTTTATTCGTTTAATTGTTTTTATTCGATGCAAGCTTCTCCAAAACAGTTATTCTTATTACGCGTCCATTACGATACCATGGGAGCGTGTCCGGAGTGAAATGAAGTGATTTCAAGAGGTGGTTCTCAGGTTGTAGCCTGTGTAAAGTGTGGTATTCTCATCCATTTAACCCGTGCTAATGATGGTATCGCAAAAGAGGCTTTTGATCAACTTAAAAAAGGACATATTGATTATGCCTGCAAGAATGGTAGTTTTTCGATTTCTAGTGCCAGTGACAGTGACAATTTTAGCATTGATTCGCTTGAAGCAGGCTCTAAAGTTGGCTAAAGTTGGTGCGCTTGAGCATGCGCAGAATGTAAATTATCAAGCAGCTTCACATACTACGCTTGAAATTCGTGATTGTTTCTGAATTGTTTTTTTTTTTTTGTTAATAAAATGTTTCTCCTAATATATCCATGAATAACTTCAGCACTTGTCATGTTAGCGTAAAATCTCTCTTAGCAAATTTTCTAGAAGTCAAGCATTTTCTCAGTACATGTTTCTACCATATAATATATGTTTCTGAGACCTGGCTAACTCCAAATATACCCTCTAGCCTCGTTACAATGGACAACTATTCGCTCTTTAGAAGAGACAGAGACGAGAGAAGGGGTGGTAGAGTTGGTCTTTTTCTGCATGATAGTCTGAGTGGGACCGTGGTTGATGTGAGTCCAGTAGCTACTTATCCCACGACCGAATTTCTCTTTGTTGAAGTTAAATCAACTTCTGATAGTGCTTTAGTGGAAGTGGTCTATAAACTACCCAATGTCTCCTATGGCATAGAGCACAGGGCACTTGTTCCTAACTTTATTAAGATTATACTTTTTGAAGATTTTAACACCAACTTAAATCTGACTTTCAATTATTTTGAATATCTAACCTCATGATTCCACTCACCATACTGATCGTTTCAGTATTTGTATTGACCTAATGATTGTGGGCGATATTGATAAGGTTGTCTCCTACGAACAAGATGCTATTCCTTTTCTCTCTAATCACCATTTGATTGAAATTACCTTTAAATTTTTTCTTTTATTCAAATTTAAAGCCAACCCAAAGACTGGTGCAAAATCTTTTTAAAACTGATGAACATACATTTCACGAACATCTAATGACGTATGATTGGGGAAAAATATTACTAGATACAGATATAAATAATAAAATCGAGGCTCTGATTAATTACCTAGTCAATGCATTCAACAAATTTTTTCCGCTACATGTTCCTGAATACTTAGAGAAAGCTGCCACCTGGATCACATCTAAAATTAAAAATCTGATGAGGCAACATGATGGCAAGCGCCGACTTGCAAAAAGAACAAAAAGCAGTATAATATTAGCTCAATTACGTAAACGCAGGAACTCAGTTCAAACTAAAACTAAAGGTGCGTTCAATCAATATAATTATAATGCGATTGCACATAGAGACAAAAAAGGAGGACATTTGGCATCTCCTCAGACGTTCACACCTGCTCCTGCCCAAGCACGAATCTATAGATAGTAATTTTTCGCATGATGACTTTTTAAAGACTTTTTTTACATTCCCAGTTTCAGACTTATCATCATCGTTTTCCACTACCTCTCTTAATTCAACATTTAATGCCTCTGACTTCTTTTTCGATGACATCACACCTGAAATACTTTTGGAAAAACACTTGAAATCAAATTAAATGCCGTTGGGACTGATGGAATATCAATCAAAATGATTAAACTTTCTCTTCCAACTATCTTCCCTATTCTATTGCATATTTATAATGCTTACCTTCAGTTCGGTATCTTTCCAGATATCGGGAAAAAGGCTGCTATTTGTCCAATTCCCAAAATTTCCAAACTTACTGCCCCGATAGACTTCCGGCCAATTTCTATTTTATGAGCATTCTACAAACCACATGTCAAAATTGTTCACTTGCAAATTTCCAGATTTCTTGAATTATCTATGGTCATTGACCCGATGTAATCAGGTTTTCGTGCAAAACATAGCACTCTTACTGCTTTCCTTGAGGTAACGACGGATCTCAAATTATCAGTGGGTAACAAGAAGATCACGATTGTTGTTCTATTTGATTTCTCCAAGGCATTCGATATGGTTAACCATAATTTACTCCAACAAAAGTTGAAATCTTCTAGTGTACCAAATTCTGTCATCAAATTGTTCGAATCCTATTTCAATAATTGGTCTCACAGAATAATTAATAGTCATGGTGGGCTTTCTGACTGGGGTGAGGTCAAGTGTGGGGTTCCACAGGGCTACATATTGCCACCCCTCGTCTTTAATTTATTCACATCTGACTTTGGAAGTGAACTTCAACATTGCAGCTACCATAAATATGCTGATGATTTCAACATTTATTTATCGGGACCAATTTCTTCGCTAAGTAGATTACTTGTTTCAGTCCAGGAGGATATCCTCTGGGCCTCGAAGAATGGACTTACCCTTAACCCGGGCAAAATTCAGGCAATTGTTGTTGGACCGACTTTACCTCCGTCACTTGCAACTTTGGCATCATTTCCATCACTTTGTATCGAGAATCTCGCTTTTCCGTTCTCGGAAGAAGTTAAAGATCTGAGATATTTCCTCAACCGTACCTTGTCTTAAAAAGAACAGGTACAGAGTATCTCGAGTAAAACATACAGTATTCTGCAGAAACTATATAGGAATAATGACTCTTCACCTACCTCTACTCAGATACTTTTAGTTAAGAATCTAATCCTGCTCCACTTTGATTACGGTTGTTTGGTATACGAAGGTTAGTCCAATGATTTGAATTTGAAGCGCCAGCGTGTGTTGAACGTCCGTGTCTGTTCTATCTACAATTTGCCTGAATACGAATACATAACTTCATGCAGACATAGGTCTGGTCTACTTGATGTTGCCAAAAGAAGAAACTTTGTTATGGATAATTTGCTCTATATCCTTTTTCAGAACAAAGCTCCTGAATATCTATTCAACCTTTTCCAATTTGTAGACAGTGACCTTCCAGCACAGTCTGAGCTTCGTAGAAGACATAAAATCCTTAAGATTTCTTTTTACAGAACATGTTAGCTTCAAAGATTATTTATAGTAAGAGGTGCCTGGTTATGGAACAATGTTCCACACGATATTAGAAATGTACCTTCCCTGTATCATTTCAAGTATCTCTTTTTCACATATTGGTACAATACTCCTAATTAAACTCTTGAAATCACTCACCGGTAAACTATCATTTTCAGTTCTCGAATATTTCATCTTCGAATCTCTTTCTATCGTCATTTACTTTTGTAAAGATTTATTACTAATGCACTCAGTTTTTCATTCTTCATTCATACCTACACATGCACAGAGAGCTACTGAATGATTAATCACCTAATCTTAATTACTACGCAATAATCTAATACCTAATCTGATACTTACTCTAAGTTTGACTCTGCTTATTCATTTATTTTGTTTAGTTTATAGATTAAATTATAAGATTAATCAAGTACACTGCCGATCAGTTCTTGCACAAATTTGTCATGACCTGGTAATGTCCTGTTCCCCAGAGAGCTATTTAGCCCTAGGGACTTTCTTGAATAAATACAAATAAATACAAATACAAATGCGTAATCTTCCTCTTCGTCCGGTGTTACCATACCATTCACCACCGCCCAGACACCATTCTCTATCGAGTACATTAGAATCTCTCCCTCCTTATTTATTATCTCATCCCTGCCCCCCAGTTCGAACACACCTTCCTTTCTTTTGCCTAGCAAGTCTTCAACATCTGATTTACTCCTTTCGATCCCATCCTTATTGTAAAATGTCACAAAACTACACGTTACCCCTCCTTCCTCTCTCCCTCTAAATGAACTTCATCCTCTAATCCATTCCTAACCCCCGTTATAATTCCCCCACTAGCCCTTCCTTTCTTTTTCACTCTGACCGCCGCCTGGAGTCTCTACATATACCCCTTTGGCAGCTTTGGCCTTATTATATCCCACTCCTTACTCTCATACCCACGTCTTCACCAGTCCCACAACGTAAATTTCTTGGATATACCGCCAGAAATTCTCATTTTTCTTCTATACCTCTGCTACGTTCCAGTACAGCACCTTTGCTACTCGTTCACCCTGCTTTACCCACACCCCCCTACTTCCTAGGAAACAAATTTCCCTGCATTTCCTTCAGCACCTCTTTCTTCTCGTCTCACACCCACATTTTCTCATCTACTCTCATTTCCCGATTTCCTATCTTCGCCGCTCTCCTTTCACTCCCCTCCCTCCTCACCCTGCCGTTCCGAAATCTTTGCGCATCCTCTTCATTTCATCTCTTCAATTACACAATCGCCACTTCCTTCTCCTTGCCCTCCTCCTCCTTAACTTTCCCTACCATGCCTTTGACCCCCGCTATGCTTTGTAGCAGCGCTTCCACAGGCTGTTTTGTTTCCCCGCTCTTTAGGTTAATCCCTCCTATCACAGTATTATTTTTCCTGTCTGCTTTCTCTTTTCAATGTATTCCCAGCTCCGTTGCCCTTATCCTGTCCCTGCCTGCCTTCTCTTTCTTTCAATTCCCACGCTCTCCCACTTTCTTTTCTATCATATTCTTTACCCTATCTCAAATATCTTTCTTCTCGACCTCCCCCCTGTCACCATTTTCCATTGCCGACCTGTCCTATCCTCTTCCATCTGCTTCTTTTCAACTTCTTTTTCCTTCCTACCGACACCATCTTCCTCTCTAATCTTTCTACTTCTACCCTCAGCTCTTTGAACTCCTTTTCCCATTTCTCATCTCTGATTCTCAAGTCCTCCCTCATACCTTCCGTCTGCTCCTTAGTCCCCCAAAGGTCTTCCCTCAGTCTCCTCATCGCGCCCATCAGCATCTCGAGAGCCTCCTTCTCCGACTGCCCCTCAATTTGCAGCGGGGGGAGGGGGGTGACCTAAGTGTCTTTCCGCTTATTTCAAATAGACTCTCTACCGCGCTTTTCTCAAGACTCTCTTGGCTGTCTCTCTTCCTCTCCAAGAGATCCTCCCCTCACTTGTGCTGGACGCTTTCTTCCTCGCCTTCTCGCTTTCTTCGTTCGCGCAATTCCGCTTTTTCCCTTTCCCCGACGCGCACATTACGAGAACCACCGTCGTCCCCCTCGAAGGCCCAAACTCCTGACCACAAACTCTACCGATCCTTTGCCAACCTAGCCTCACATTCTCTAATCAACAAATCGCAAGTCATAACTACGCTGAAAATTAATTTTTATCTCCCCAATTTATCCCACACAACCCTACTCACCAGCTAGGCCTCCACCCTCACACTTCACTCATACCCTGCACACAAATTCCATGAAGTCCTCTCACCACCTATCAGCGAACACGTTCTCACTACCACCACCAACATGCAAGTCCTATTGTTCACTAGGAAAGTCTGCAAATATAAAAAATTCGAAATAATTTTCGAATTGAAAGGAAAAGTTGCTTGAATTGTTCAAAATTCGAATTTTCAAATAAAAAAAGATAAAAAAAGACAACTGAAACAACCCAAATTTTCAAATGCCTGAAACGATGAAATTCCAAAAAATAGTAAATTTCCGAAATTAGAAAATTTTCGGGATTTTGAAAATTTTGCAAAATTATGTTATCCGTGGAGATCAACGGGTAATTTTCAGCGGGATAAAATGAAGACCTGATTTTCATCTACTGTAATGCCTATATTTTTTATATCGAATGCATAATTTCAGACTTTTTTTGCAACACAGACATGATCTCTGTTCCTATGGAGAAATTCAGGAAACTTTTTTTTATTTCAATATAAATTAAAGAAATTTTTTAGTCTTTGTAAATTAAGAAAATTTTTGTAAATTTCAGTAACTTATGGCAAAAATAGAATTTTTATGTTTCATACAAATAAATTAAACTTTCTCTTTTCCAAGACGCGGGCGCGAGATAAATTCTTTTGGGATGAATGCACCATATCAGTACCAACTTAGAAAAATCATGAAGAAGAAATAAAACGATTTTCAAACGATTTTTTGAGAAAATTAAGCTTCAAGATTCTCAGAGAAACCGCCGCTATTTTATCAATTTTTTAAACTAAAGGAAATTCTTGTTGATTTTGAAAGTAAACAAAAAGATCTATTAGATTCATAAAAAAAATGTCAAATTTCAATATTGGTTTAGACACAGAAACATTTTTAAAAAATGCCAACAAATTTTTTATCAACTGCGTCTATATCTTCATAAGTCTTATTACTCATAACTTGGTGAAAAAAATTGTTGCTTCATCGGTTAAATATGAGTCCACATGAAATGAATTCGTTCACAGAATTTCAGAGTATCCAAAAATTTTCAAAAGTTCCAGAAATTTTCGGTAATTCATGGAAAATGGTGGTTATTTATCCTTCACGTTGGTCAAATTTGTCAAACAGTCTGCTAACGCGAAATCAGGTGATCGCTTAATAATTTTCATTATTCACCTCTGACGACACTTCTTACTTAGCTTGAGCCCCGCTTCATGAACAATAGGCATGGAAAAAGGCTGAAATCATGCACGTGTTATGAAAAATATATTTCTTACTTTGGTGAAGTTGGATTCGTCTTCCTCTATATGTAACCCTGCAACTTCGATAAAAGCTGGCGTGGTTGGTCTAATTCCTTGAAGTGTATGATGTGTATTTACCAAACTTAAAGCTACCTTCTGCTCAACTTCTCTAATGTTTGGCACATCTGGAGATAAAAATTTCCTCATAGCTTCAGTTTGAGATTTCTCAGTGATAGCGAAAAATCTTTGTATTGTTATGTGAGCTTGTACAGTATTTTTTAAGCGATCCCAAAATGTTTCGACTTTTTTGGCCCTAAGAATATTTGGATAAAAAGCTGTCGATAAAGGATTTCCAATTTGTCTACTGATCCATGGAAATTCTAAACTAGGAGTGGCAGTTATTACGGGAACATTGAGGATGTGTCCTAGACCACTGTAACAATTCAACGTCCAGCCCTAAGAAGATGTTTATAAGATTAGTTCCATTATCAGGGTTTTAAGGAATTTTCATTAAAATTACCTCTAAAATGATGATGTCGTAGGGTGAATATTTTGGAATATTTCGAATGAAATCCAGCATCTTCTTGTGACCCAGGAATTGACACACATGAGTTGCATAACGGCCGGCGAGTGCTTCTATCGGATCTGCGATATTATCATGTGCTGCTTTAATTGTATCAAATTCTGTCTCGGGAAACAAAAAGTCCACTTTTGACAAATTGAGAATCGTTTTATAATTTTTTGGCAGATTTTTTGATTCATAGTGACTGATAACGTCCACTTGATGCCCTTCTTTTGCTAAACCTTTCATTAGGGCATCAAAAAAGATGTTGTGGCTTCGATATGCCAGAGGAAAGACACCCAATATTCGATATGAGCCGGCTTCTCTTGTCATGAAGTATATCAGTAGTATCACGAAGTAACTGATGAAATTCATTTTAAAATTATTACAAAAAAAATTGAAACTGTACTAAATTTTTCTTGGCTTTCTTTAAAAAGAAGAAATTGGCAGTTTAAAATTAAGCAGTCCACTGAACTGAACTGCATATTACGACATGACAGTTTGAAATACAATATTCTGATACTAAAGTAAGTAGGGGAGAGCGGGGTCAAAATTGCTGTGGAGGGAACGTGCCACATGCGATAACACAAAATCGTGGCTGAGGTGAACTACACGTGCCATTATCAGGAAGTAGGTGAAATTCGATGTGAAATTATGCATTTTTGTAGTGCAAATAACTTACTGCTAAAAATATTTTTGTTGTCTTAGAAATGTTGATTATAAAATGTAATTTATGGGAACTTGGGGGAAGGGTGAAAAGTGGCACTTTCTACTCCAGTGTTTGTATGGCATTAGGCTATTTCACAATCACTAGCTGTGGAAAAAAATTGATTATCCTCTAAGCAGTCTCTAAGCATATCAGTTGTCTGAACATTTATTGTATTTTGTTACCTTGTGCTCTGTTGCTGAAATAATCTCTTTTATACCTTTTCTTCCCACCACTGTCATTACCCTCACCACTATCATCTTAAGTCAACTTTTTCACGCTACCACTAAGGGACTGATACTGAATAGTACGGCCATGTATAATTAGACAGTAGGCTGCAGTTACAGCAGGAGAATTTTGTGCAGATTCAGATTCCACTGATGCCTGTTCGAGAAATTCATTTTGTTTTGAGCAATCAATGGCACTGAGAGGAGCGCATTCTTTAAAATCACTTTTCTTCAACATTGCTTCAGACTCTTTACCGTAGTAGGTTCCCTGAAAGTTTGCGTACATCTCATACAGTAGTGCAAACAGATTATGGGGAATGTCCAGATTCAAATTACTATACGAATAGTACTGTCAATTGAGGAACACCTTGACATTGGCTATATTGCAGTGGTCGAAGCGATTAGCATATCTGTCTGGCCTATCTTTATTTCTTTCTACCTGTCTGGAAACCCAGTATAATGTAACGTGGTTTTTTCAGTTGAGTTGACGTTTTACAGTCCATATATGCCTTGAGGTTGTGGGAAGCAGGGGGTATTCATACAATTCTCATGAGCAAAAACTCATAATTGTTAGCAATGGAATTTCATGTTATTCAGCAAAAGGACTTTCGAAACATCGATGTGTTGAAATTAAAATTTGCTGCACTCTCAATATTGTTTGAATTATTTTTTAAAACTTAATTCAATTGATTAAAAAAAAGGTTTGAGAGGATTCGAAAAATTTTAAAGTGTTTAGACTCCTTTTTGTGTATTTTTCCAACAGACATACGTGTTACATAACAATGATGGTGCAAGTCTAAACACAACGCGCCGTTGAAAGTGAACGCGTCTCTCAAATGTCAAATAATGAAATATTATTCGCGTCCAACGTCAGGATACATGTACAGAAAGGGTGCTTGGGAGGTTTGCGGATCCAACAAGAAAAAATTATAGCGGGGAAAAATAAGTTAGCTTATGCTTAGGAAAGGCCTTATTTATTATAAATACCTGGTTTCGACATAAAATAATCCACATGTACACCTGGTGTAAAGAAAATAACCGAAGTGTAATTGATTTCGTTATTGCAGATGAAAGACTAAGAGAAATAGTAAAAGATACAAGTTTATGATTAGTTCCGAATGCAATACTGATACCTTCCAGTCTCTAAAATAAACTTACGGTGCACAGTGGGTTTTTTTTCGTAAAATTTACATTCAAAACCTGATATTTCTTGAACGAAGTGACCAAAATGAGTGTTCTTTAAAGAAATTAAAGCTTACTAAATGCACAATAAGGAAAAATTATAGAGAAAAGTTTTCCCGAATTTCCCAACCTGGAAAATGCGGAAAGAGATCGTCATTTTTCGACAAAAACTACAAAATTGTACTAGAACTACAAAGAAGAAAGTTTTTTTCAGTGCAAGATATATTTTATAGATTTTTAAATGCTGAATTCAAATCTGCCAGGAAAAATAGCGTAGCGTATTTACTATCCGAGAAAAATGCGGTTAAATATGAAAAATCCAATATGGAGAGACACAAGTCGGAAACATGATGGTAACTCAAAAAAGTTTATTATCTTTAGGGTTTTAGGGTCGTTGAATGCAAATCTGAGGTCAGAATTACAAAATAAAGAATAGCGGATTCAATATGGCCTTAAAATTTATAAAAATTTCAAATAAGAAACATATCCCGCGAATCATGATTGCTAATATAAAATTGGTATTTCAGTATGCGACAAAAATCTTGAAGCAAAATCGTCTTGTTTTGTTTCATGCTTCCCTACAAAGATTTGAATAATCAAAACATCAAATAGAATAATTTTTTTATTGATACATATTGTATTAACAAAACTAAATAATGAATTATAATATAATTATAAATTAGTACTTGCATCATAATTTTATTATTGCTTAATTGTCGGACAATTGTAGTTGTCAAGTTTCTTTACCAGAAAAGTCGGAATTCTTGAAGGCTGATTTGTGTATTAATATCGAGGATCTCTACAGTTTTGCAGAACAGTGCTCTTCTTTTTGAAACAAAAATTTCATACGTTAAAATATATGAATGTGAATTTTTTTTTTTTGAATACCTCGGTTTGCTTCGAATACAGTTGTGGCAGTTTCTTCATCAGAATGGCAGTGAAGACGTGAACACATTTTATTTAATATATCAGTTCAAAGCTGAGCAATGACCCTCATGAATATTGTCATTTCCCAAACTATTACAGCATGAGAATGACTTCGACAATAAAATTGCAAAGCGGAAATCAAATTCGGGAACGATGGAAATTGCACAGCTCATTCAAGAATATACTCGGATTAATAATAACAGGACATGGTCCAGAGACGACAATCACGGAAATGCAGGATGCTGTAGAATGTACGAGTTATTAAAGTTAGAACGAGATGAGCGTGCTGGTCAAGTGCCCGGCGTAAGCTCCACACGGACTAATCTCGGCTTTCCGGTTCACGGTATTTCGAATTAATTAATCCGGCATCGAGTTCGGCTGATTGCCAATTTTAATAGGCTCAACCGTCATCGTCAGCTTCAGCTACACTCCAGAGTTACAAATGTGTTGCCATAAACCGTCCTATGCTTCAGTGGAAACTGCGATCCATAGTCATTTTCCAGCCGCAAGTTATACCAGCAAACATTCTCGACACTATCATTAAAAGCACCTGATAGATCCAATGTCAGGAAAATGAAACATGGTTTATACGGTATCAGTACATGAAAGAAATTCGTCCTATAAAGAGTATAAAACCCAGTCCTGAACTGTCTAGGAAATTTGGATAATCAAGAAAGTCGTATTGCAAAGCAGACATCAGATTTGTAGTCTTTTCTTCACATCAAGTACACTGAAACTTGGATTTCAGAAACCTGGGTTTAGAACGTTCGTAGAATTTCAGTCCTCGGCATTTTGATGATGCGGGGAACGCGGGACCGAAGGAGAGGCCCTGGATGTTTGCGTTTGTATGAGATGTATTTATAATCAAGGTCACTGCATACCATGCCTGAAGTCGTACTTAAATCCAGGTTCTAGTGTATTTCTTTCTTTGAGGCACACAAGCTTATTTTTGTATAACCTAACTTAATACTACTACATACAACGTAGTATGCCTAAGCAGAATATCGTATGCTCAGTATATCGACTGAAATGGTCCTTATATACTAACTCGAGAAATTCTTATCGCTTGTGAGAAACCACCAGTGTCGACCCAAAAATGTGTGGTGCCCTGAGTCATATTTAATTTCCTTTTTCAAACTCGAATAATTCTTGGCATTTGTCATTGAACTCCTGTATAATTACTCCAGGGAGACAAAAAATGGTCTTTGTGCACCTGGAAAAATTATATTTGATTAATTTTCTATTTTCAAAAATTAATTTTTTAAGAAAATTTGGAAAGATTTTTAAAATTTTGCCAAAAATCTGGAAAGTTTGAAGGCAATTTTTTAATTTTTGAAGATTTAAAAAAATTTTAAGAATAATTCAAGTCAGTTTGAAAAATACTTGATAAATCTTCTTTCAACTACATGGATAAAAGTTGAAGCACTTTGTTAAATTTTTTTTTTTTTTTCAATTGAAGATTCATCATTTTAGTTGAAAATTCATATCCATGTTTGAAAATATAACTATTTCGTTGGAAATTCATATTTCTGGCTCAACAAATTTTAATATTTGGTAGAAAATTTATCTCATTTGGCGAAAATTGGAAGATTTTGGTTAAAAATGCGACTTACTGAAAACAAAATGTGAATTTTGGAAGATTGCGAAACAAAATTTAGAAGCCTTATAAGAATTTTGAAAGGTTGTGAGAAAATAAAAAAGTCTTCTTAACATTTACTGGAAAATTTCATATTCTAAGAGCGAAAATTGCAAAATATATCAAAAATTGCCAATGAGGTCATAAAATTTCGAAAAAGAATATAAACGATTTTAAAGTATGAATTTTCAATTTTGCAAGTTTACAAAATTCTAGACAAAATTCTGGTAAGTTTAAGAGATGTTTATAAGTTTTGTGAAACATTCACGAAAAAAATTCAAAACTTGTGAAGATTTCAAAAAATTTGAGACAAAATGTAGATTTTGGAAGATTTAGAACAAAAATTTAAGGGATTGTTTTTAATTTCTTTGGTATTAGCGATTGATTATTGACTGATTATTGAAGAGTTATTACAAGCTACTATTATGAATATTATTTATTTTAATACTGAGTGAAATTTATATTAACTATGTTTCAAACACATGTAATTATAATTAAATTATCATGATAAATGATTGAAAATAGTTTTTTATTCACTATTCAATAATTAATAATTAATTAATCCCTAATAACATAAATTATATTTAAAAAGTTATCAAAGATTTATTTTTTAACATGTTATGTGTAAACAAATTTTCTGAATGATTCACTGAAGAGGGCCATCATCGTGTGTTGAGTTTACATCCTAAAGATATGAATTTTTAACAAAAAAGTGAAATTTTGGACTCAAAAATATGAATTTTCTACAAAAATTTCCAACTGAAAAAAAAACGAATTTTCAATAAAATAGTTACATTTTCAACCTAAGAAATGAATTTTTGACTATAATAATGAATCTTTATCAATAAAAATTAATTTAAAATCAAATAATTGAATTTTTAACCCATAATATGAATTTTCTACCAAAAAAGACCATTTTCAACAAAATCCATGAAGTTTCAATTAAAAAAGATAAATCTTCAGTCAGAAATAAAATGATTGAATTTTCAGTTAGAAAAAAATTCTCAACCAAAAAAAAAAGGATTTTAAGAAAAGTAATTATAACTTCTTAACCAAGGAAATGAATTTTTAACCAAGAATAAAATACCTGAATTTTCAGTAAAAAAATAATTTTCAACCAAAAATAGAATATTTAAATGTTCAGTTATAACAATAAATTTCTAATCAAAGAAATTAATTTTCAACAACAAAATAGAATTGTTAATTTTTTAGTAAATGAAATTAATTATCAATCAAATAAAATTAATTTTCAACGAATAAGTTAAATTTTTAACCCTAAAGAGTAATTTTACATGAAAAAATACCCATTTTCAACCAAAAATAGAATAGTTTATTTTTCATAACAAAAAAATTTTATAAAAGAAAATAACTTTGAACCAAAGTAATGAATTTTGAATTAAAAAGGAAAAGGTGAAGATTAGAAAAAAATCGGTCTTCTTCTTCATTCCTTCTTTTTCAAATCAGATTTTGAAGCAAGTAGAACAAAAATTTCATTTGAAAATTAAAAAAATAAATAAATAAAAAAATACAAAATTAAAATTAAAAAATAAGGCTTTGAAATTTTAACATTTTTATAAAGAAACATGTTTTTGTTTTCAATAGATTGCAATTTTTGAGTGCAATATTAAAAATAAGAATGTTTGTATTAATTTCAAATAATTGTTGAACGGAAAAAAAACAACTTTATTATCATTATACATTTGTTAATTAGTTTTCATTATCACTAATTTTGCTATTATCTGGAAAACGAATCAAACTAGTTCAATATTATCACAGACCGTCAGGAAATGCACATTTTTTCAAGTTTAAAAAATAAAAAAAGTCTTTTGTATTTTAAACTTACGAGTGATGTACACATTCAGGAAGAATAAAGGAAGGCTCAATGAAAAACATTATTTGGAATTGCTTGTTTGAGTAGATTTTGAAAATTGGAATATTATACTCCCATGTTAAAAATATTTTTCGAATTTTCATAAATAACGCCCGGTTTGCTCGAATCCAAAAAAAATTAAATCTATTGAGAAAAAATCACCCCCATAAGTCTATTTCGTAGGGTCCCAAAAAAACCCCATAAGTGAAAAAATCGGTTTTGCGAGTTTTGGGCACTAATTATGATTGTTTTGCTTTTTCTGAATGCAACTTCTTCTTAAAATATAATATATCACATTATAATCATGATTAGATGTTAAAATAAATTGTTCAAACAATTTATTATTGTTTTTAGCAATTTTCTCATGGAATAGAGATAGAAAGTCGCGATTTTTTCGAAAATGTTCTATTTTTTGTCCAATTTTCAATTAGAGTGTGGTAATACTTGATTAATTTCAACAAGCATACTTATTTTAACAACCTATTAATATTGCTAATAATATTCTCTTAGAATAATGATAGAAAATTTAAGTTTTTTCAAAATTTTTCCACTTCTTGTCCAATTTCCAATTAAGGTGAGTTATGTACTCAATTTAAGTTAACAAAATCAATTGTTTGAACAATTTATGATTAATATTAATAATATTCAATTTGAATAATGTTAGAAAGTTGCAGTTTTTTTCTGAAATCTACAACTGTTTGTTTACTTTTCACGTATGGTGAGTAAATAATTAATTAAATTTAGAAAAGAGAATTATTTAAACAAATTATTACTGTTTATAACTATCTTCTTCTTTATAAATGCAATACAGTTACGGTTTCTCCTAAAAATGTTTAACTTTTCACCCAATTTTTACTTAGTAAAGTAATAAATAATTCAAGTTAAGAAACATAGTTGTTTAAGCAATTTTTAATTGCTTATAACAATCTTCTCTTCAATAAGTGCTAAAAAGTTGCTGCTTTTTTCTGAATTTCTAAACTTTTTGTCGAATATTCACTTAGTGAGGTAATAATTAATTCAAGTTAACTGATATGCTTATTTACATAATTCATTATTGGTTATAACTATTTTCTTTGAGAGTAAT
>JAABKJ010002682.1:0-27385 GCA_011634705.1 Andricus grossulariae
GAATGGTCAGGATGTTCAGGAATCGTCAGAACTTCTGACCATTTGTGACGATTCCTGACTTTTTTTTTAGTAGGGTGGGTAAATGCGTGCATGCACAATGAGGCTCATTCAGCCATCACTCATATTTCGTCGTAGTCCTTGCTTAATGAATATAAACAATATTGCCAATAATATTTTTTATTGAGCAAATTCGATTCAGTTGAATTCAAAATCAATATCACATTTCAAATGATTGATGTATTTATCTTATTCCAAATGATGTTTGTACCTGTATTGTACATGCGCAGAGTTGTCAAACTTCAAGGTTCATCGAACATCGCTGCCGACGTTGCCATCGGTGAGGTTATGTGAGCGTCATGTTGTGTACGTTAGTGCTTTTCCAGTTGTTATAAAATTTCAACAAACACGATCATTGCGATATTATTCTTCGTATATTGCAGTCTCCACAAAGTACTTTCCTTCTTGACTTTTGCTCAAAATTTGTACACGTTGTTTTCTTTATTTTTGGATTAAAAAATACTGTACTTGCATTTTAATAAAATTGATTTTCTTATTTATTTCGAAAATTTTTTATTGTAAAATTCATTATGATTTTCAATATTTTACGCTAGTCGTAGAGGGGATGCACTTCATCGACACGCGTGCGACTCGCACGACGTGCCACGCATATGTCACGCATATGCAGATACATCTGTTTGGTGATCTGCGTGACGCGCGTGATGATTTATTCGCACTCGTGCCTGCACCGTGCGTGGCACCGTGCGCGCATACTGTTATCTGGGAATAAAAAGATTCGTAATTCGTAATCAGATACCTAACTCTCTGTACACATGTCTGCTGTCTTCTTTTTTTTTTACATGCCTAACCTCTTATCGTTTTTAAAACTTTTTTGTGTGCATATTCCCCTTCCTAAAAGTTTTTAAATACTATAAAATAATAATATACTTTTTTTCAAAGAAAAAACTCTCAAATAAAGCTAGTTGCCACGTTGTTCGCATCAAAATACAGTAAAAAATTCCAAAATAAAATGTTAAACCTTCATTTTCTACCAAAATCCACTTTTATAACTTTTACAATTGTTACAGTGCGGTACCTCCATATTAAATATTTATTTTCGAGAAACAGAATAAGTTTTCTCTATGAAAACTTTTTTATTCTTATTCAGCCTCCCCAAATTTCGGGAGAAAGTTTTTATTATTCAAACAAATTTTTTAATAGATTTTTAGTCGCTATATAAAAACGATTTTCAAACCCCATGAAATTAGAACCGCCAAATTCTTGAATGATTCACTCGGAATTGGTTAACTTTTTCCAGGCAAAACTCATTTTCTCCCAATTTAGCAACTCAATATCTGGGGCGCAAATTTTTTTTTTAGCTGAAAATTGCACTTTTTATGTGATCATCAACCGTGCCGGTTTTATTTTGAGGTTTCTGTCAGTTTGAGATTGTAAAAAGATCCCAATATAGCATTTGTTAATTAAGTTTGTTTAAACAGTCATAAATTGTTATTGGATGTCTAAATAGGAAAATTGGGTGCGTCATTGCCAAGTTTTTCTTGCTCCATTCCGTAGAAAAAACTTGATGTATCCATCATGAATACTCAAAAAAAGCAGAACTCTTCAAAAGTAAAAACAAAATTGTTTCCATTTTCGTATATTAAATAAAAAAACAAGAATACATTTTTTCAAAATACTGCTCATTGAAATTGTTGCATATTAGTTTTAATTCTGGAAAAAACGTTAAAATCGGATTAGAATTGTCAATTTGTCCACAGACATTTTTTTGCCCCACTACGGACGACATCCGTCGCGTGGTTATAAGGGTTTCCGACGTAGCCTACGAAACCCTAAAAATTTAATTTCTTGGCAAAACTATGCGAGATATGAAAAAATGTAGAAAGACAAAATTGTTCATCACAAAAAATCGACAAACTTACTTCAGTCCATTTTTTGATCAAACGCATGTTGTTGTTTTAATCGTGAAAAATTTTGTTGAAAAATAAAAATTTCATCAACAAAGCAAGATTTAATTCAATATTTCGTTGGGTCAAAAAAATAAGTTTGGGTTAGTAACTAAATTTTGTAAAGTATTGTAACTGGCATGGAGCACCTCCGCTTTTTAGATAGAGCTCTCGAACTTCTCGTTTATATTAATTACATGTAGCTTAACATGTTTAAATACGCAATATGTTTTTCGAGAAACGAACGCATACATTTCAGAAAGAAAAATCGTTTTCAAATAGAACTAAACTAGGCTTGGAAAAACTGTTGGTGATAACCAATATCAGCAACCTTGCTGGCTTTCTTATCACTTCAACGAAATTTATTTATATTTTACTGAATGTCTGTTAAAGTTTTCAAATTCCATGTCATTTGAAATTAAAAATCTTAACATATTATATTCTTAAAGTATAATAATTTAGAAGCTACTTTTTTTATATTTAAAAATCAATTGAAGCAGGAAAGCTAAACGGTGCACCCACAGACAAAATTTTCTTCATTCAAGAAAATCGTTTTGTTGGCCGCATTTGGTTGATTTCAGAAAATATTTTGGTTAAATGAACAAAATTTTCGTTTAGTTGACCAAATTCCTTCGCTTCGATCAATCAAAGTTTTTGTTTGAACAGTTTTGTTGATTTTAGAAAATATTTTATTGATTTAACAAAATTTTTTGGCTGGATCCACCAAATAATCTAAAAGAGCATTTTACTAGAATAAACCAAAAGATTTGGTTGATTCAACCAAAAAATTTTGTGCATTCCACCGGATCTTTTTCTGGGTGTGCTGAGTTCAGTTTTTAACGAAATTGAGTTTTCTTCAACAATCGTACTTTCTCGCTCTTTTACATCTATTTTAGTAAAAAAAAATTTTTTTTCAAATTTGTATTCAAAAATAATTAAAACAATCACAATTTTCTGAAATATAAACGAATAAACCCCGGAAAAATGACGCCTCGATGTTTACAAAGCATTTCCTCGAATATTGCTGGCTGGTCAGTTTGTGTACTAGGATCGGCCGTTGCAATGAGGTCAAATATTTTGACTTTTAGCCAACCTTTTTAGCATACGTACACGAAAATTATGGCATTTTTTGTATGTACACCTTTGGTAATAAATGCTAATGAAAATAAAAATTTAAAAATATGATTTTGCACATGTTGGAATTTTTAGAAAATGAGAAAAAATAACATTTTCTAAGATTCAATTAATTTTTATTAAAATTTTAAAATAAATTAGTTTTATGTGTGACATATTTCACACTGCACTGGAGAAGAAAGCAATAATTTCTTTACCTCGAAAAAGCTTCTTCTTAGATGTTACATTTGTTAAAGGTTTGTGAATTTAGTGGAGGAAATTTTTTCAATGTTAAAAAAATTATGGCTTGTTATTCTAGTGCAAAATAAAGACATCCCATACATAATTCACAAAAAAAAATTAATAAAAAGTAACCGAATCTTGAAAAATCTTGTTTTTTCTCACTTTAAAAAATTCCAACTTAACAAAAATAATATATTTTACTTTGCATTGATTACGAAAAATTGTACTTGAAAAATTTATTAGAATTTTTTATTTGTCACGTAGCAACTTTACAGCGCCAGCCATTCTCGATTTTCAAAATTTTCGTATTTTAGCCCACCCTACAAGTGTACGTGGCGAGTCAGCCTTATATGTAGTAGAAATGTATTATAATGTGTTATAAATATATTACATATATTATTAACAAATACAAATCATAGATAATTGTTTCTATATATAGTACATCTTTTTTTCATATCTAGTCAGCCTCAATGAAACAAGTTTTAATACTGCAATGACTAGTAAATTTATTCAAATAAATTGTTCTTTTTTTAGGAACTTTTTCTATTAGATTTAGTTGTATTTCAAACAAATTTTCCGCAATAATTACACCTGTTTCAAGTTTCTGTGAATCAAAGTGTTGGTTAAAAAATGTATTATATTTCCTGTCCATTAGGTTCATTGAATACCTAATATAATCCAACAGCATAGACTCAAAATGATTGTTATTGTATTTTCATTGTCTGTTGAATAAGAATAAATATTCCTTCAGCTCAGACATCTAATTTTACTAATTATTATGTAGCAACCAAGTCGTAAAGCGATCGACCGACCTTGAGATACATGTGGTTCTAACTATCATACCAGAAAAAAAAACTTTTTTCCCCGTCACATTCTTTCTTCTTATTCTAAACATGGGCATAAAATGATGACAATATGTCTTGATCACATATAAGTAACTTAATATAAATGTATATGCTTTCTGGATATGAACAGAACAAATAAAATTGATCGGTACATCTTTTATTCTGACAAACTCTTCCGATTTCCACATAACCGCATCCAGGATCGCAGAGAAGCAATTCTGAAAATTCATTGTTTGCACATTTCCTCCAGGAACTGCTCTTATCTAAACATATTTTTGATTCGACACAAACGTCTAACGTTGGTTTCAAACAAGATTCTGAGACGAGGAAGCGGTGACGAGTACGAGTTTACCTTTATATTTTCCCAACCAGTAATTTCCCGAATTCTCTTATTTCAAACTATATACTTACGAATTTACACACGATGTTGTACGATGCACTGAGAGTGAAAAAAGCTATCGACCGGCGTAAACAATGACGATGAAAAACGAAACACTGGATTTATCATATATGAACACCGGCTCAAATAAGCAATTTACCGGCTATTGTTCTTATGAGACTATGTGTGACGTCTCTGTTCGAGAAGGTACCCCCTGGTACCTTTTTCCGGAACCTTCGCTGAAATCGATTCGCGGCGAATCTCACGTTTGCCAACTTCCCACCGGAATCGAGAAATCCTCTAGCGATAAGAAACCCGATTCGGAGCGTGAAAAGAAGCTAATTATATTTTTCAATCTATTTCGAATTACTCTAAATAACATTCTTATTTTTAATGTTCTATATCTACCTATAATAATAAAGTACGTTAGCTTCATTATGTCTGTCCGTCCGTTTATTTACCTTAATGTTTCGGCATTTCTATTGTGTTTTTAAGGGTTTTTATTTTACTATTATATTCTCATCATTTATGATGGAATGTCTTAGATTCATGTGAATTTTTACCTATCCATTTTTTGTCAATTCTCGACGTTTTGAGACCCCCTGAGTCCGAAAAATATAGTTTTTACGGGAATGTGTTTCTATCGGTCTGTGTTGTCTGACAACGCGATAACTTTCGAAAGAAATTTCTAATTCAAATTTCCTTTTGCACACTGGTTTGTGGTCCAAAAAGACAGGTCAATTTCGTTAGCCATCCATTGTGGATAAAAATGTCAAAAAATAGAGCATTTGCAAAATTTTTGAGAGCACATTTTTCAATATTTTAAAATTCCATGTACGGCTATTCGTAGTACTCTAAAAGACAAACAATTTATGCTTATGACATTTTTCGATAAAAAAAATACCAGAGTTATAGCATTTACAAAATTAAAAACAAACGAAAATTAAAATTTTAAGCCAAACAACGCACGATATGAAAAAAGTCAAGAGAAGAAAAACGTTGCTTTTTGAACACCCTACAAGACTGTCAAAACAAACTTTTGAATTTTCTTGAAAAATGGGACATTCCAATTTTGATCGTACAAAAAAATAATGAAAAATCAAAAATTCCAATTTGCGGTCAAACTATGCAAGATACGAAAAAAAATAATTTGACAAAAATTTATTGTACATCCAAAAAAGATCTACAAATTTGTTAATCATCACTTTTTGATTGGATATATTTTTTTAATTGTGAAAAACGACACAAGGTAAAAAAATTAAGACAAAAGTTGTTTGCCCAAAAATGATCTAAAAATTCTTTATTAATTATTTTTTTGGTAGGATGCGTATTTTTTGTTCAAATCGTAAAAAATAACATTGAAAATAAACAAATTAATTTTTTGGAAAAACGACACAAGGTGCAATAGAATGTTAATGGACAAAAATGTTTTTTTATAGGATGTGCACTTTTTCAATTATAAAAACAAGACAATAAAAATACAATTGTCTCAATATCAATGCATATCATAAATTGTAATAATATAAATTTATTGAAATGATACATTTTTTAGGGTAGCTGAGAATAAAAATGTATACAAAATAAAGTACAAGTATTAAAGTAATCATGAAAAATAAAATTTGTACTTTATTTTGCAATATCTGAATAAGGAGTCCCAGACCGAGATACAGAAATAAATATATTATACATTTTATATAATATAGTTGGACTCAATGTAGAAAACTTAGCACTGTGGACAAAATCGAGTGAGAATGTGTTCTTTAAAGCCGAAGAAGCTTCAACATAAGAGAATTCACAATCACCAAATTACAGTTTTCGATACTTTGACCTTTAATTTTAAAAGGTCTGTGCACAAATGTGGAGGAAGTAAAAAGACCGAGCGCAAGGTGCGAGATCCAACAGACGCGCGCTCAAACTTGCGAGCCGCTTCGTCAGGCTTGAATTTTAGCCCATGTATTACAAACCACAAGTTTCCTCCTACACGGATGAATTGTTCAATGTAATATTTAAACCACATAATCTCAATGGCATAATACACAAAAAGAAAGCCTTCGTTTTTTTTAAAATGGTCTTGTTTTTGTTCTAATTTAATCAATCGAAAATGTGCTTTATTTATGCGCACAGCTGGGTACTGGAGCTTGAAATTTTTTGACGATTCTTGAGCCCCGGGGGGTCGATCGTAACTCTTTCGACCTTCCTATTGTTAGAGCGTTGCATGATTCGAGACGGTTGAACGAAATTGATAATTTTTAAAATATTGAGAAATTGAATTTAAATATGCTGCATGAGTTTCCCTACATAATGACGAGACGATCAAAAAAAGAGAGAAAAAAATCGGCCAACCCGTTCAATTTCTGTTGGGAGTTTTGGTAATTTTGCATTTTATTTAAGATTACCTTCAATATTGAGAATATTAACCCATTTTCCTAATCCTTTTTTTTTCATTTTTTTTTAAATTACATCATTTTCAAATTGTATCAGCTAATGGAAATGTCATCGATTCAAGTTTTGCGCAATTTTAGAGATTGTAACAGTATTCATTGTCGGCCAGTGATTAACTTTGGTCTTTATCGAAAGACTAAAGCAGATTCGAGGAGAATCTGATTTATCAATTAATTATTGCTTCCTCATAGAAGGAGGTTTGTACTCACCTAAATTTTCGAATATACTTTTTTGACATATTTTGATATAATTCGACCCCAGGAGCTCGAAAATAAAGTTTTGAAAAAATGTCCGTGTGTGTGTAACTTTTTTCTCTTGACCATATCGCGAAAAGGGAAAAAGGATCCTAAACTTTTGATGAAGTGCCGCTAGTTAAAAAATCATTGTTTTTTGAAACTCGTTTCTTTTTGGTTCAAAATTAATTTTGCACACTCAAAATGTAATTTCAATTCTTCGTTGAACATTCATACTTTTCCATATTGAAGATAATAATCAAATAGATCAAAATTGAACTATTTTTTCCATTTCAAATTGAAATTGAAAATTATTTTACCTTTTTCGTTGAAAGTTTCTTAAAAATTCGTCTTTTTTGGCAGAAAATTATCCTTCTTGCTTGAAATGTAATTTTTTTGGTTTAAAAATGCAACCATTTGGTTAAAAATTAATGTTTTTTCATTTCATAAATCAACTATTTTGTTGAAAAATCGTCTATTTGACTGACTTATACTATTTTTTTTCACATTAACATCTTTTTTGTTTGAAACATGCACTATTACATGTTTCGTTAAGAAGTCATCAGCTCTTTTGGATCAAAGTTAAACTATAGTTTCAACTATCATAATTTTTTATACTTTTCTTCATACTTTATAATTTTAACTTACGATAATAAGTTAAAAGTTGCAAATGCATTTTCTTTGTAGAAAATTAATCTTTGAAGTTCAAAATTCATCTTTGTAGGTTCAAATGCAACTATTATTTTGAAAATGTAAATATTGGGTTGAAATATCAACTTTTTAGGTTAAGACGTCAACTATCTTCTACAAATTTCGTCTTCTTTGGCTTGACAATTCATCTCTTTTGGCATGAAATTCAAGTATTTCGACGAAAATTAACTTTTTTGCTGAAAATTCAACCATTTGAGTGAAAGTTCATCTTTGCGACTTGAGAATTGAACTAGTTAGTTGAAAATGAAATTTTTTTTCGTTGAATTTTAATATTTTTGGTTTAGAAATTCAACCATTTGCTTCAACATGTATATTTGCAGGTGGAAAATTCAATGATTTATTTAAAAATACCACTATTTTATTGAAAATTTGTTTATTTTTTCTGGATATTTCAACTATTTGCTTTTACATGTAACTGTTTGGTCGAAACTTACTTTTTTTGTAGAAAATTTAAATATTTGCTTGAAAATTATTTTTTATATTCAAAATTTTTCCTTTAAGGTTTAAAAGTCAACTGCTTTCCAAAAGGTTAGACTTTTGAGGTAGGAGATACAATATATTTCGACTTGAAATCTAAGCCATTTAAAGCGTTTCATATTGAATTCAATATGGTACCTACATTAATTGTATTTAAAAGAATTTATTCCCCTACTATATCTCTATTTTCTTGAAAAATCATCCTACTTCATCCATTTTGAGAGAATTTTTTTGCTGTGAAGTCTGGGAGTATCAAAACACCTGCAACTAACGTTTAAAAAAATGCACTCACTTTTAGTAGGATATGTTCGAAATAAAATTTTTTAAATTCGAGATCCATGTTTTAGCCTTGTGAAATAGCTCGGACTCTGGCCGGAAATCCAAGCGAAATAAGTCCCGGCTAGATTCGGCTATACACTAACGAGGATCGTTCCGGTAAGTTCGGGACAGCCGCTGAATATACAGTGTCCATTACGTATGTTTTGTTGTTGTATTTCTATTTGGAGTCCTTGCTCGAGCTCTCCGATGAAGGCATCGTCCGCAAGTGACTTTGTGTTCTGTTTGCCTTGTATTTTTGACTTTCCGCGACTAGTAAAAAATCGCAAGTCCCTTTTCCGATAAAAATTGTTTAAAAAATCAACTTGTCTTTGCAAAGTATGAAAGAGTACATTCTTTTTATACAAATAGTGTACCTAGATTATTCAGAATTTTATTCGATATTACAGTTCATTGGGCAAACAGTTTTTATCGATTTTCTCAGTTCGAGTGAGATTGGAGTTATGTATCTTCTTAGTTTATACGGCAGTATGTCTCTATTTTCTAGAAAAATCATCCTATGTCACCCATTTTGAGAGCATTTTTGGCTGCGAAGTCTGGGAGTGTCAAAACACCTAAAAAGTAACGAATAAAATTTCTCCACTTTCTTCGGTCGACATTCATTTTGCGTGACTTTTAAATTATGACCATTATATTCCTGTATGTTGTCAGAGCTCTATTTACCAAAAATACTTTAATTAGGGCTCATTTCACGCGGAATTTAATAACCTTTTCAACCATTAAAAAAAAATTCTCTTATCTTATTTTGTCCGGAGATATCCTACGAAATGTGAGTGTATGTTTGTAATTGATTCTTTTTTTAGGTGTCCTCATATTTCCGGACGATGTTTCATTGTTTCTTAAATTGCATTACAAAATTTCATAACAATGATTCTTCATTTGAAGACGTAGAATATTACTGTATATGACTATATTGAACTATATTTTGGAAAATTCGTTCTTTTTGTTTGTTTTGCATTAATTTTTTTAAGTGAAAATTTAAGTATTCTATTTTTTTTTTAATTGAATTCATCTGTTTTAGATTGGAAACTTAATTTTTTTCTGTTTGAAATATCAACTTCTACATGTTTATTTGAGATTTCATCATGTTTTTCATGAAAATTACATTATTTTGTTGAAAGATGCATGCTATTCCCCTTGAAGATTCATCATTTCAGTTGGAAATTTATCACTTAGTTTACAAAATGTAACTACTTGAAAAAAAGAAAAAAAAAATTTTTTTTTTAGAAAATTGAACTATCCCAGTCAAATATTTTATCATTTTAGTTGAAAATTCATCTCTTTGGTTGAACTTTTTTAACTGAAAATTTAACTATTCCATTTTTAGTTTTGACAATTTATCTTTTATAGTTGAAAATTCGTATTTTTTGGTAGACAATTTCATTAATTGGTTAAAAATTGATCTTCTTTAGTTTAAAATTCAACTATTTGATTGAAAATTAGCCTTTTCTAGTAGAAAATTCATCATTTTAGTTGAGAATTCATCACTTTCTTTAAAAATGCAACTTTTTTTTAAATAACTTTTCTTGGGGGACATTTTTTTTATTAAGAATGTAGCTATCCCACTTGAATATTTCATCATTTTACTTTTAAATTCGTCGCTTTGCTTGAACATTTTAACTGAAAATTTAAGTATTCACTTTTTGGTTGACAATTTATAGTTTTCTGTCGAAAATTCGTCCTTTCCGGTCGAAATTAATGTTCTTGGTTGAAAATTCAACTATTCCAGTTAAAGATTGATCATTGTAAACAAAAATTCATCTCTTTTGTTTAACATTAGACTATTCCAGTTGAAGATTTATAATTTTAGTTGAAAATGCATCAGTTCGGGGTTTTTAGCTGAAAATTTTACTCTTTCATGTTTTGTTCAAAATTGATTCTTTTTAGTTCAAAATTCGACTATTTGATTAAAAATTGGTTTCTTCAGTTGAAACTTTAACTATTTGCTTTAGAATTCATGTATTTAATTGAAAATTCGTATTTTTCGTATAAGAAAATTGATCTTCTTGATCCAACATTCAAGTATTTCGTTAAAAATTCACCTGTGTCGTTAAAAATTCACCTGTGTCGTTGAAAATGTAATATTTGTGAAATAAACAATTTCGACAGGTTTTAATTGAATTTAATATAGTACCCACAGTAATTTCACGTACATATGAATAATTATGTTCTTAGTATTACTTAATTACATTATTAATTGATGGTTCTAATATGCTTAAGAATATCTTGCTATATAATTTGCCAACGTATTCTAAATTAGGCATAGTAATTTGAGAATCTGAAAAAACCTTATTTATAATAAACTGACGGTAGTGTATACATATACCTGGAAGAAACTTAATAACACGGAAAAAACCTGAAATTGTCAGGGCATTTTTATGCAGGATTTGAGGAGACACCCTGATATCGAAGTAGCCACATAAAAAAAGGAGAATGTTTTTATTTGTAATAATAATAATTTGTTGAGAATTCAATCTCGTGTAAACAGTCAGTAGAAAATTAAAATATCTGTATTTTTTTGTGATCTCAAAACATTTCTAGTGATATCATTTGAAGGCAATAATAAAAAACGATCACTTTCTAATTATAAATGATCAAACTATGCATTTGTTTATTAAATTTGTTTATGACAGAAGCAAATGATAAGATTGTCAATTCTTCGTCACTAAATATCACCCCTTATGTAATTTGAAGACGATTAGAAAGAAAAACGAACACTTTCTAATTATAAATGGTCAAACTATGCATTCCTGTATCACATCTGTGTATGACATAAACAAATAATATCGATTGACAAGTCTTCGTCCCTAAACGTCACCACTTATGTAATTTGAAGACGATTAGCAAAAAACTATTGTTGTCTGCCTATAAATGACGGAACTGTACATTTCTTCATAAAATTTGTTTATAAAATTAAAAAAATATACCATTCAACAAATTTTCATGATAAAACGTGATCCTGTTGTAAAAATCAAGCAATTTTAACTTAAAAATATACTTTGCAACACAAATTTCCAATATCTTGACATTTGGTTAATATAATTTGTTTACAACAATTAGATTCCATATTCTGTAAATTATTTATATTTTCTGGACACTTCGACATTCATTTTTGTCACGGTTTTGATGTAATTTGAAGAAAAAAAATGAAAAAAGGATTAGGAAAATAAGTCAATATTCTCAATATTGAAGGTAATCTTAAATAAAATGCTAAATTACAAAAACTCCCAACAGAAATTGAACGGTTTAACCGATTTTTTCCCCTCTTTTCTTAATTGCCTCGTCATTATGTAAGGAATCAAATGCAGCATATTGAAATTCCATTTCTTAATATTTTAATAATGATCAATTTCGTTCAACCGTCTCGAATCATGTAACGCTTTAACAATAGGAAGGTTGGAAGAGTTACGAGTGGGACACATTTTGCAAAAAGTAACTATGAAGGATCTTGTTCAGGTACCTGAGCAAAAATACTTTACACACACACACGCGCGCGCGCACACACGCACATAATTTTACCTCGATTTCGCTGGGAGCGAGTGCAGTTTTTCAGATTAGCACCCGCTACCGGCAAAATCCTGCACAGGATCCTATATCCGTTTAAAACTGAAAACGTGTCAAAAATGTCAGCATTCACTGACGATGTAGAAAGTAACGAGATGTGAGATATTGGTTTCTGAATTCACTCCAATGCTTGAAATCTTACAATTCAGTGCAATACAGTGACGCCGCGCCGTGTCCTTAGCCTTTCGTGCTCCAAATATATTTTGTCAATGTGCGCTGCTTTTGCATATCAAATGATGTCTCATACACCTCGCTGTCCACAAAGAGTAAAAATTGCTTTCAGAATTTATGTATTTCATACAAATTTTCAGGTTTTATAGGTTCCACTTAATTTTGCAATTTCCAGTCTATGAGAGAGAGAGAGAGAGAGAGAGAGAGAGAGAGAGACTGGAATAAGTAAGAAAAAGACAACACTTATAGAAAATGTAGGATAATAAAATCGAAAAATCAAATCGTAGGATTATCAATTCCGCCTTCTGTGATGACAAGTTCGACTTTCTATGACGTTCGAGTCGACCGAACCTCGATTTGAACCTCTTGTTTTAACCTACTGGAGATAGTGGCTTTAGCCATCTTCAAGGGTTGTCCTATAGTTGAACCTTCAATATAATCTGTCCGCACATCTAGATGGCCAAACTGACCTTCGATTTTTCTCCATGCAGTCGCTTAGTTTTCCATTCACCCACGCACTCGCTTTGCTACCTGCATATATTGTTTGTATTGCTTGTAGGAGCCATCCATTGACACCGTACTCTTTCAGGATTTCCCAAAGATTACTTCTATCCACCTTGTCAAACGCTTTTTCTAGGTCAACAAATGCACACAAAACTTTTTTATTCACTCTCAAACTTTGTTCTCTGATATGTTTCAAGCTAAATATTTGATCAGTACAAGGAATAAACCGATTGGTAGAATGTAATTGCGATTTTTCAAATTATATCAATCGAGCTTTATTACGCATGCTTTCTAAAAATGCTCTCTTGATGTTACATAAAATTTTAATTTTAAAAACAATCAAAACCTTGGGTTAAGTGGTAATTACTTTAAATGATATTCATTGAAGGTTTAGTCAAAGCAAGGGTATAAAATCACTCACAACACTGTCATTCGTTGGATGTTCCAGTCCGCGTTGTTGTACGTTAAAAGTAGAACACTGAGCACTACGAACTCCGGCTGGCATCGACACCCTGACAGTTTCACTTCCCTTCTTTGTGAAAAGCATATATTCCTCAAGAGGCTTCATAATAGCACCACCATTAATTGAAATGACAACATCTGTAAACGAAAATAATTAATACTTGCTGTCATGATATTTGAAAAATGTTATCATGTATATTACTCACTACTAAGACATCCGGTGTAACTTTTGTAAGGGCTAAATCTAGGGTCAGTGGTGGTTAAGCCCCCTATCTGAATTTCTGTAACACCGGGGCTGTCGTCATTTTCTTTGTTGTCATCTTCATCTCCGGAACTAAGTACCGGAAGAGGCTGCAGCTGAACTGGTTCTCTATCAATCTATATGTCGAAGAAAAAGTGAGGGGTTGATTACTCGATTTCAAAGGATTTCGAGAGATTTCACGGGCATATCGCGTAAGAAGGACGGTACTGACCAGCGGATAGTAGTGGCCTAGCAATAGGCAACACCTCAAATGCAAATTAAGAACTATGTAGTACAAAAAATATTTTTTACAGTAATATTTTGGAAGTAGCATATTTCATGCTTTTGAACTTTAACCATACGATGTTGAAAAGTATCCATATATTGTGAAACAAATTATTTTTTCTAATACGTGCACAAAACTTGCCCCTTTTCGTGCTTTTAAAATGTGCCAAGTGGCGTTTTTAGAAAGGTACGAGAAAAAAATACGGCATATGTGTAATTCGGCCATATTTTCTTTATAACACACTAGTTACTTTTTGGGGCATTCCGTTTGATCATGATAAAGTGGGTAATTCATTTCCTTTCTTTTGGGATATTACATAGTGATTCGGGTACTAAATAATATGGTTGGAGGGTTTTGCAAAATGTTTAATATTTTTGCAGATATTAGTAATCGAAAATTGAACAATATTTCAACAAATTTGATCTTTGTTATTATTCATCGGACGATAAAAATATTTCTACACAAATATCCGCAGAAAGTGTTGAAATAAAAGAAATAAAGAACTTGATCGCAATATAAATTTTTATATTGTTTATTTAATGAAGAATTTTTAATCGTTGTTTTTTGACGCAAAAATTCATTCTTAAGGACTTTACCTAAATTCAGATACAGTCAAACCTGGATTTAATGTCAATTTTGAGACTGAAGGTAACATAAAATGCAGGCTCTCAGTTAGCGGCATATCAACCGTTTCCGGTGGATTTTACTGCGTGGTAAAACATATTTTGAAGATGGTTTTTCTGATACGGAGACCAGGATAAACTAAATATTTAACGGAAATGGAAAGAAAGTTTGCTGTTACGTGATAAAATAAATGTGTTTCCTGTCTACGTACTTGAAATGTTTGCGGGCCATTGAGCATCTCGTTTAGGAGGAGAGCTTTCCCTTCAGTAATCGATCCAGATACTGATTCACCTCTGTCTCTCGCTTGCTTGAACCATTCGAAGACAGCAGTATCCAAAAAACGTGACTATTTTCACTAAAACATTGCACGTCAACACTTCAAGTGGGAAGTACGCACTTTTGTGTATGTAACGCATAATGATGACACAGTTACATAAACAGACATGCGAAGAAGTTGTTTAACAGAAAATCAATTACTTTTATAAATAATAGGTCAACTGTCTACGAAAAAGACAGTTTTCACCATTCTCACGTCAACACTTGACAGTTTGACGTTATAAAACACTACAGTGGGACTTCGATGCCTGAAGTAGATCGGACCTCTCTTTCTACCATGTAAGAAAGACAGAGACGATCCGATTGTGTTCCAATGACAGGCCTTTTTGTTTCGAAACGATCATACTCTCTCTATCTTTGTCTGTCCAATACTTCTTCTTCTTTGTTTTCTTTGTCGAATCGTAAAGCCTATTGGTAGCTACGATAGCACCAACAATTCAGAAAAAATTTGAATTTCAATTAAATATTAACAAGAAATCTTATGATAAATAATTAATTTTAAACCGCAGTATAACATTTTTGATTCAAATGAATTGATCTTTACTGTCTTTTTCATTAAAATTGCTCCAATAAATTCGAGATCTACATCGTCCCCCGCGAGGCCTTGCAAAAGGGGTAATGATGAGACCTATATTATTCGATTATATTTGATTTAATAGAAAAAATCGATATCTCGAAAGCTATTTGAGATATTGATTTAAAGAATTCAGATTCTTTTCTCTAGCAAAAAATCCTATCGGAAAACAGATGAATAAATAAGGTCAATAAAAACAAAGTTTAATAATTTTAACAAAACAAATTGATATCTCGAAAACTATTTGAGGTATCGATTTAAAAATTTCAGATCCGTGTTTCTCGCAAAAAATCCCATAGAAATCTATATTCAGAAGTTAGTTTAGTCAGAAACAAAAGTTAATAATTTTAACTTAAAACATCGATAAATTGAAAACTATTAGAGATATCGATTTAAAACTTCTAGATTCGTGTTTCTCGCAAAAAATCCTATAGGAATTCACATTAAAACTTTGTCGCCACGGACATCGTGATGTCCGTTGAAATTTCTGACATTTGTGAAAATTTATGAAATTTGTGGAAATTTATGAAATTCGTGGAAAGGACCCTGCACCAAATGTATGGGACAATGGCTTCCGGTGGATTTGGATAAAACTCGGTAAATATGTATATTATGAGGTCCTAATAATAGATCCGGCAAAAAAAATTAAGAAAAATGAAAAGTTTTTGCGCTATACGGAGCTAAGCGCTAAATTTCGTGAAAACAACGAATCCCTCATATATGCTGGAAGGGGAGAGACGAGTTTGATAATGATCTATGTTGCGCACATCCCAATACTGCCGAACGCTAAGTGCTCAAGTTTATTTTAAAGATATATATCGCGCGCTTCTTAAAGCAGCTGAACGCCAAGCACTCAAGATTTTAATTTATTAAAAAGTAACTGCTATAACGTTGAAAATGGTGCCCCGGTGAGATGAATATCCAATAAGGTTAATATTACAAATTTATACATCGCGCGCTGGCCTAACTGGCCGAAAGCTAAGCGTTTGAGATGTAGCCTAAAATTCAAAATATGCTGACGTGAACGCAGATAAGGTGCCAACGTCAGGTCGAAACAAAGCGCCGTTATTTTAAAGAAATATATCGCACGCTTCCTAAAACAGCCGAACGCTAAGCGCTGAAGATTGTAATTTAATAAAACGTAGCTGCTATAACATTGAAAACGGTACCCAGGTGAGATCAATATCAAATGAGGTTAATATTACAATTATATACATCGCGCGCTGGTCTAACCGACCGAACTCTAAGCGCTCGAGATGTAGTCTAAAGTGCAAAACATGGTTCCGTGACCGCAGATAAGGTGCCAACATCAGGTCGGAACAAAATGCGGTTATTTTTAAGATATATATCGTGGGCTTCTTGAAGCAGCCGAGCGCTAAGTCTACAGTTGGTACCTTGTCGCATTTCGGTAACGAAAATATACTCTTACTCGGATTAAACCACGTTCATTACGTAGCGTATCTAGTTGAAGCTTATCATCATCATCATCCCTTTGCAGCTTGTCTTGAATGTAAGATGGTGCAAGTTGAACTTGATAAACGCTAATCGTGATGTCGCGTAGTTCGTCTAATGTAAGACGAGGAAATTATGGTACTTGCTGTTCATGCAGGCGATTCTAGTTTGCATTGCCGTAGCGCATATTGTCAACTTCTACGCGTGCTTGCATGATATTAGCCTCACGAGCTGTCGCTAGGTATTCCCTTGCAGTTTCTACAGTAGCATCTTGCATCTCGATAACAGGATGATATCTGTTCATTATGGCATCACCAATGCGGAACAAATCCCCGAGATTACGCAGGTGATCAATCGAAATCGTTTTGTCAAAGAACTTAAAAATGGATTTTAAGTAGCTATTTCTAGATTGAACAATTGACTCTGACCTGCTTGGAAAAATGGCGGTATCTTAGATTCAATACCCAATCGTTCTAACAGCGATTGGGCATCTCGGTATCCTCTGTCCTCTATCAAAATATCGCCAATGTCGAAAAATGCTCTCATGCCCTCCACATCCCTTTCAAATTCATTGATGAAAATTTGTGCGTCATTGTTTCGTGAGTTCGAAAAATAAGGTACTTGTATATCAAGTATGTACCCGTCTGGAGCTACAATGAGAGCAGGTTTCACAATGTGACGTCTCTTATGTTTACAGAATGATTGTCGCAGTACACGAAAGTTAGTGCCCTTCTACGTGTAAACATAAGTTCCATCTATGATAGCAGTCGCCCTGGGAATTCCTTTTTGTGGATTGTATAGTTCATTGGCAAATACTGTCACATGTCTTTCTACATATTCCTCTCTGGTTATTGGTGTTAATCCAATTTTGATAGGCACAAATCGCTGCATTAGAGAATCTCTTACCGTAGCAATGGCTATGCTTGTAGCTTGCCGGCTGGAATAAGGAAAAATTACTTTCAGAAATTCATCAGAAAGTCCCTGACGCATCTTGCAAAGAAAAGTCATCAGACCCTTTTTCCAGACATATCTTACACCATGTCCATGCAACCGAGGAATTGGATCACGGAATGTATGCAATTCACGAAACTGTTTCTTTGTTACAGCAGACATATCTTTAAATTTTTCATCGCTAAAGCTTTCCTCATCACCGAAATCTTGATGAGAATTTACTTCGTTACGAAGTTTCTGCAAAAACAAAAGCATCTGCTCTCCAGGTATCCTATATGGTCTATTAATTGCTTGTAATCCAGAAAGCAAGGGCGCTTAGATGAAGCGACGTTCATCCAAAAGATATAGACAGGCTCTAGTCACCTCTGGAATGAAGAAATCCATAGCAATATAGACATTGACTCTACACTCCAATGAAAACCTAGGTAGATTAGCTTCACCGTCAGCATTACAGAACATACACGTTTGCCTACCAGTTTGAGTAAGAAGATTAAGTCTTAAGCATCCGGGATCACGTTGGATCTCCTATATTTCGTTACTAATTCATAGATTGCAATACAGGCATAACCTACTATCGCCGGCAACTTCAAGTTGTGGTCTACGAAGTTGAAGGCGTCTGAAAATTGCAATGTTTTGCCTATCTGGATTAATATTTCCATCGATTCGAACCATCTGTCTTGGTTGATAGGCTCTTCCGCACACATAACAGTCAATTTTAACCCTGAAAGACATTTTGAAATCTTTTAACTGTCAAGAGGTAGGAGGTCTTCAAACCCACAAAAATACTTCAAATCAGCAAATGGAAAAAAAACATACTGCAAAATAAAACGAAACAACATTAAAAAACAAATAAAAGAAGGGGAGAAAGAATCCAGAACAATAAATCAGCCTAAGAAATGTAACTTGAACAATAAGTAAAGATAATAACTATTAGAAATTCGATTCTGTAGCTTATGGAAAATATTCTAATGCAATCTCAAGACTTTTCACAGAGGAAATGACAAACCTGCAGCCATCAATGAAAATAACAAGTGATATTCTGCATTATGAACGACCGTCAATTTTTAAAGCATTTGAACAACTTCAGTGGGAGTGAATGAATAAGTGATCTGAAATCAGTCATTAATAATAATTATAAAAAAAATAAACATCGTTATTCAAATGAACTGCAACATCAAGTTCCTCTTTTTTAACAAGTGAGCTTGGATTGCGTTCTAAATTTTCATAATAAATAAAAAGTTTGAAGAATACAATTAAAAATCCCAACCATTTTTTTCACAAACTTATTTCATTAGAATAAGCCACGAAGCACCTTTTTACAAGGGGAAAGTGGACGTTTTCTGCCCCACACATCTTTTTATATTTCTAACTGTTTCAAAATATATATAAAGAGCTATGTACCATTTCTACCCTCACAAGAGTTACGTTTTAATAAATTAAAATCATTAGCGCTTAGCATGCAGCTTCTTTAAGAAGCGCTATATCTTTGCAATAACCTTTCTTTGTTTCGATTGGACGTTGTCACCTTATCTGCGCTCACGGAAGCATGTTTTGAATTTCAGACTACATCTCTAGCGCTTAGCATTAGGTCGATAAGACAAGCGCGTGAAGTATATTATGGTAATATTAACCTCATTTGATATGGATCTCATCTGGGTATCGTTTTCAACGTTAGAGCAGCTACGTTTTAATAAATTACAATCTTTAGAGCTTAGTTTTCAGCTGTTTTAAAAAGCGCGCGGTATATATATCTTCAAAATAACCTGGCTCTGTTTCAACCGGACGTTCTCACCTATAGAAATGTTGGAGAAATTAGGTGATGTTAAATCCTTCTTATGTTTAACGTCTGGGAATATATCAGATGAAAGTGGTGACAAAAGTCAAAACGACTGTTTCCAGACAAAAATACTATAATTTATTGTGTTAAGATCATAAACGAAATTAAAACGTACGACGCTTCGAAACATGTATCAGTTTCCTCATCAGATTAAAATTTATCATCAAAATCAGATTAAAAAAAGTTCAGACCGAGTTAAACAACAAAGATAAGTAGGGATTGTTGTGGTTGCTCGTTCATATGCAAAGATTTAACAAAATATAAATTCTTGAATGAAAAAGATTGTTGAGTCATAATTTTTAGCATTCTTTGTACTCAAAATCATGACTCAACAATCTTTTTCATTCAAGAATTTATATTTTTTTTAATTCTTGCATATGAGCCAGCAACCACAACAATCCCTACTTATCTTTGTTGTTTAAGTCAGTCTGAACCTTTTTACATTCTCATCTAGAGAAGGTATTAGATTTGTGTAAAATTTGACCCCACCGTTTTTTGTAAAATGTCCACGTTTTGAGACCCCCTGAACTAAAAAAACAGGTATTTACGAATGTGTCTGTATGCCTGTCTGTGTGTATGTATGTATGTCTGTCTGTGAACACGATAACTTTCAAAAGAATTGACCTATTGGATTGGCCTTTGGTATACTCTTTTATTCTGGTAAACGTAATGTCAAGTTCGTTAGCCAGACATTTTGGATAAAAATTCAAAAAGTGAGCACATTTTGAAAATGTTTGAAGCCATGTTTTTTCAAAATTTTAAAATTATATGTGCGGCTGTTTATAGTACTCGAAAATTAACACAATTTATTCTTATGACATTTTTCGATAAAATGAAAATGTCTTGATGAGAATGTGTTCCTTAAGGTCGATAGAACCTTAAGTAAATTAGTTCTTCTTTTTATGCAAAATTGGCATAATTAAAATAAAAGCAGGTCATAACGATGAAGCTTACTAAGAGAGTATTTGCCGGCGAAGCGCGCAATAGCGAGTACATGACGTGCGAAAGCCTAGAGGAACCGAGCTTAAAGCGTCAGGCAACTGTGTCCTAGCGCGTAGCGTGAGGTGAATATATTATCGAGCGCGAAGCGCGAGCAGAATACTAAATCGAGCGCGAAGCGCGAGATTCAGCAGGTGTGCATCCTAAGCGCGCTCAAATTTGCGAGTGAAGCGTGCGGCGCGCGAAGTGGGAATGAAACTTAATTTCGGTTACAAAAAATAGAGAAAGAGAATGAAAAAGATGTGTCTTTTTTGAAAATTAAGCAAAGGGGGAAAAATTGGGATAAACTGCACAGGAAAAAGTAAAGGATCCTACACGGGATTCTGTGCACGATTATGCACTGCACGTAGCAGCAGTGGAACCTGTGAAGGACCCTTTAAAGGCTCCTCAGTATCAGCATGCTTCAGAAAAACTACACAGGATCCTTTAAAGGTTCCTATACAGGAATTTTCATCTGGGAATTTAGATGGAAAAATAGAGAAATAAGGATAGACGTTAATAGATGTAGGATACGATGAGATAGAGTCTATTTTTTCATCCCCTACACTCTATCTCATCCTACCCTGTATCTATCCATGTCAATCTTTCTCTATCCTTGCTTATCTAAATTTCCGTTATCTCATTCAGTTTCCTCTTCCCTATCGCATAGTATCATAAATCTATCAACCTCTATCTTTTTCGATCTATTTTTGAATCTAAATTTAGGCCGGGTTATCTTTCTGGTACGTAGTAAACGTAAAATTACTTTTTGTAATAAATTCCCTAACTGTTAGATGGACTTTCCAATTGTGAGGGATGAAAACTAATAAGAGTATTTATTCGCGGAAGATAGAAAAAGAGATAGACATAGATTCAAATTTATATTAAATAGATAGAATGAAGTAAAGAAAAAGATAGGGGTCTTCTATTACGAAAAATAGAGAGAGAGATTGAAAAAGAATCAAATTTATATTAAAGAGATAGAATGGAGTAAAAAAATAGATAAGGATATTTGGTTACGAAAGATAGAGAAAGAGATTGAAAAGGATTGAAATTCGTAATAGATAGATAGACTAAGGGATAGAAAAAGATAAGAGTCATCGGTCACGAAACGTGGAGAAAGAGATAGAACATTAGTGAGGTTGAAATAAGAAAAGATACAGTTTTAGAAATGTAAAGTGACACATTGAGAGATAGGAGATATATAATAGTTTTATCTTTTCCCATCCCCAAATTGCTATCTTTTTCAATCTTTCTATTTCCAGCAGGGCGAAACCTTCAGGTTAACGTGGATATACAGAGGATAGGGTGAGATAGAGAAAAGGGAAATGAAAATGATAGACGTAAATTTAGATTGAGAAAGAGATAAAAAAAGATTGACATTAATAGATAAAGGATAGGATGAGATAGAGGAGGGGGGATTGAAAAAGATAGACGTGAATTTAGATTGACGAAGAAATAAAAAAAGATAGACGTTGATAGATGTAGGGTACGATGAGATAGAGGAGAGGAGATTAAAAAAGATAGACGGCAATTTAGATTGACAGAGAGAAAAAAAATGAAATAAATAGATAAGGGATAGGATGATACAGAGAAGAGGGGGGGGGGGAGATATATGTGAATTTAGATTGACAATGAAATAGAAAAAGATAGACTTTGATAGATTTAGCATACGATGAGATGAAGAAAAGGAGATTGAAAGAGATAGATGGGAATTACAATTGACAGAGAGATAAAAAAAGATAGACGGAAATTTTGATTTAAATATATATATAAAAGAAGATCAACGTTGATAGATGTAAGATACAATGATATAGAGAATAGGAGATTGAAAAAGATAGACGGGAATTTATATTGACAGAGAGATATGTAGAAAAATATCGACGTGGATAGATAAAGGATAGGATGAGATAGAGAAGAGAATATTGAAAAAGATAGATGTGAATTTAAATTGAAAAATAAATCGAAAAAGATAAACGTTGATAGATGTATTATAAGATAAGATAGAGAAGAGGATATTAGAAAAGATAAACGTGAATTTAGTTTAAAAGAGAAATAGAAAAATATTGCCGTAGATGGATAAAGGATAAGATAAGATAGAAAAGAGGGGATTGAAAAAGATAGACGGAAATTTAGATTAAAAGAGATAGAAGAAGATTGACATGGACAGATAAAGGATAGAATGAGATAGATAAGAGGGGATTGAAAAAGATAGACGTGAATTTAGATTAACAAAGAGATAAAATGGGATACATTTTCTATATCTCTTTCTATCACAAAGATTCAAAATTAGTCAAAAAGATAGGATCTGTATCTTTTTACTCCCAACAGGTTTGGCTTTTTCCACTGCCGTACCTCTTTAATATATTGCGAGGAAAGGCGAAAACGATCCCAGATAAAATGTATCCTGCTGGTTTCTAACACTTATTTTTCCAAAGAAGAAATTGTCTTAGAATATTGCTTTATATGCCACTTTTTCCAAAAAATGAGGTAGCAGCAGAATCGAATTGTAGGCACATTCCTACAAAAGGCTTTAAGGAATGCCGGCAAACCATACTCTGTTCAAGAGGTCGAGTCGTGCGGACGAAAAAGCCACTAACTTTGGATAGTATAAGTATTTGAACATGAAATCTGTGTTATGCATCGACAAAAAACACGTTAGTAATTAAAAAGTTTCCAATTCAATACAAAAATAAATATTTTTTATAATTTTTCTCTATTTCCCAGTGAAAATGAAAAAAGTGCAGGTAAGTTTGAAAATCCTGTGGGAGGCAATCGACGCTTTCGCCACCTTGTATATCCGCGCCTGTTCTCGTCCTTATTACCTTAAAACAAACATTTTTTTGAGCAGTTGAATGGCGAACCACCGTTCTCGTAAGATAATGTATAGTGAATGTATACGCTCTCTGTTTGAGTATTGAGAATCACAATCACTCAAAACTGCCATTAAGCTGGATGTTTTATTTTCACGCTAGAAGAAAAATTGGAGTTGTACGATGACTACCATAAACTAGCGTACGATGAGCAGTCAGCATTGTTGATTCAATGCATGAATGTGATAAAACCTCTTAGACGGTGGAAAAATAAACAAGATGCGACATCGTGTCGAAAGTGCAATGTGAAGTACAACATCATGAAGTATGTCAGAAACTTGACACCTTTTCCATTAATCAACGATTCATTCCATTGTTGGAAGCACATTTCAAATTCGTCTTCTTAGATAACTGCTAGCGCCGTCGTGGCATTGCGTTTTACGTTGTCGATGTCGGCCAAGGTAGTCATCTTCGTTGAGGCTTGAACGCGACGATCCCTTTGATCCTCGGTGAGAAGTCTGGGCACAAACTTTGCTGCCACTCTTCGCATTTCCACATCAACGTTCAAAATGCGCTGAATTAAGCTCCAGAACAACCCGGATAAGTGTTCGAGTTGTTCCATTGTCCTGCGTCGATCTTCACCGATGAGATTACGGATTTTGCCGATGTCGTCCTCGGTTCAAGCAGTTGAAGGACGGCCGGAACGGGGCTGATATTCAATGGCTGTTTCCCCCTTTTAAAACCGAGAAAACTATTCGTACACTTGAGTTTTACTAAGAGCATGTTCTTTGTAAGCTGTTTCCATCATCACAACAGTTGCCGCTGCGTTTTTGCCTAGCAAAAAACAAAACTTCACAGCCGCATGTTGTTCGTGAGAATCGTCCATTTTTTCGCGTCACGACTGCACTAAAGACACACACACAGAACTGCCAGAGAAACCACATGCGACATTATCAGGTAACGCCACTTGGCTGACGGACTCAGGAGGGATTTTACTATAGCTTCCTAGCGGCTCAATCTGGTACTATAAGTACACGATGCGCAGCATTATGATTCCGGTTATTTTATGGTCCCCCGTCGTATTGCACATGGATCGGATTTGCTGAGATTGCATCTTGTACCTCAAACTTTGTGCTGGACGAGTTTCAAGTACTGCAACCAGGTTAAGAACGAAAATTGATAGTCTGGTCTGACCGCTCTGTGGGCCAAAATGATAACTGGCGTCTTGTTACTCTGCAGTCTGTACTGATGTCTAGTACTATGGGGATACTTCACTGAATTTCATGCGAAGTTTCTCACGACCGGTCACAGCTTTCTTCGTTGTGATCGAGATTTTTCGCAAATAAAATGGATGAAAAAGAGTTACGATGTTACCAGTCCATGCATGGAGAAACTTTTGGCTGTAAAATTCGATATTAGAATATGTATTTTTACAGTAAGACAATAGCAAGCAAGAATATGGCGTCACTATTTCAGGAATTACTATTGTGAATATTAAACTGTGAAGTTACCACGTTCATTGGAATATAATAATAAATGATTAAACAATTGTACTCATACCAAAAGAAAGTTTCTATAATCCCTAGAGAAGACTTTGCAGTTTACAAAACACAATAGTAAAGACATTATTTCTATGTTCAGTCTACGTATTTCTAATTTTTCCTATAGAAAATAGAAAAAAGTGCCATAAAATTAGATATTAATATTTTTTCAAAGCCAACATAAAAAAAGTCGTGTTAGAAGAAAGCAGCGCTGGCCGGAATCGAACACGGGTCTCCGGGGCAACAGGACGGCGACTTTTTCTCGTGATAAAACAAATTATGAGATTTAGGAATTTGGTCATCCTAATGGACCTCGGCGCATGTGACGTCATTCGGCACTGAATTTCCTATTTTAAATGGGAAGTTTCACAAAACACTACATTCCAGTGTTTTTCCTCCCATTGCACCGTCCCATTGAGAAGGGTAATTTTTTAAACCTATTTTATGACTTATGTTATGTAAACTGCTAGTTATTGCAACTACGGTTTCATCATTTCATTTGCGAATATCACATTTTCCTAACTTCAATTTGCCATCGCAAATATTAGTCTTTCAAACTTTAAATGGAAATTATTAAGTTTGGAGTATATTTACAATTGATATTGAAAAAGTACATCTTCGTATCGCTGTGGCAATTAAAACTATTTTCTCGACTGTACCATAGATTGCCATCGAACTCTTATAAGAATAAATTATAATGCCTGCCTGAAGTTATACCACGCTTGTATGATGAACCACTACAAGTCACAAAAGAAAAGAAGGACATTCTCGATATATTTCAATTTCTAAAATCTCACTACAGAGAATTTTGCGAGAGCTTACAAAGTATCAAGGCCAGAAAGAAGTAATTTAATTTCAAATTGACTGGACGCGGGAATGATAATGACTTTTCAATGCCAATGTATAGATTTCTGGCTCATGCCAACAGTCCGAGGTTTTTTCAGTTTTCCTTATATCACAATAAAGTTTGAGTTTATAATCACCTATACTTTTAGGGTGCAATTAAATATATAAAAAATATAATTAATTTAGAAAAATCTAAAACTCTTATTGTTAAGGAGGTAAGGTCACGAACACACTTTTCTTGTGGATTTACTTAAACTTCGACTATAGGTTCTTTGGAGTGTTATCTGAACGTTTGCGAAATAAAAAAAATATTGTCCTCTCCTGAGCTGAGATAATTAAGATCAAAGTTGAACCTTTATACACGTAAAGCCTATACCAAGCATAGGAAAATGTTAAATTTCTAACTCTAATTCGTAAACTATTCTCACCGTTTTTTTTTTCTCAAAAACTAATATATGTTAAAAGGGGGTTTCATGAAGATTTAAACAAACTCTAGAATTTATGTCCTTTTAGTTTGAGAATGAGAGGTATGCAAAGTTGTAGAATTTTCAGTCAAAGAACACAACTGTCAAAGCAGATACTATGAAAAATGCGAAGTTGCTGCGTCTACGTTCAGATCTTGAGGAGTTAGTGTGTACTCGTCTGTACACACAACTTCTCTATGTGTAGTGTACCATCATAGCCAAAAATTGTATCTTAGGTCTGACAGGAAATTAATTAATAAAACATTATTCCGGCATAATTATCTAATTTTTTACTTTCTTTGACGTAAATAAGCTACATTTTATACATTAAAGGGTTGATAAAACTTATTTCACTCAAACAGTATTATTTTCCGACATAGACTTAGGATTAACTTTTGGCAGATAGTATGCACGACCGTACCTCCTTAATGCTGCATATGGTCAAATGTAATTCGATGTTTCTTATTTAAATTTTTTGTTTCTTCAGTATCCAAACAGTTTTTAAATTTCATATTTCAGAAGATAACCTAAAGAATTCACTTCTAAAATATTACTGAAAAATCGTTTTTCTTGAAAAAAAGAAACGTTTTCATTAATTTTTTTTTTCATTCAACCAAAAATAACTTCAAAATAAAGAAAATAATTTTATATTAGCGAGAAATTTTCATTGGAACAAAAATCAATTTCTTTAGAATAAAGAAATTTCTTTGAATCAAACAAACTTTTCTCTGATGAAAGCGATAAATATTTTTTCTTTTTCTCTAAATCTGAATCAGCGATAAGCATACCTCTAATGCAAATCAGCATACATATATTAAAAACTAAAGGTTAGCAACCACCGCAGGTTCCCACTGGGAGCAACTGTCATCTAAAAACTGACACGAAGAAATCACAACGTCAGGCCGGCGAAACTCTCGTGTGTTCTGAGGAAACGAAGCGACCCAAGGATGACAGCTTTCTGCATCCATCTCGCAAGTGCCGTGGCATATTTTTGGCACGCG
>JAABKJ010002683.1:0-27385 GCA_011634705.1 Andricus grossulariae
AGAAAAGTTTGGCGACAAATAGTTTATAAAAAGAATGTGAGCAGAGTGAATGAAGCCTGAAACAAAGACCTTGGATATTAATGGGCCGAAGTGGAGAACCACACATAACAATTTTGTGAGACACTCCACGTGGGGTGATCGCTAGAGAGATTGATTAGCAGCCTGGGTCGGAGCAGTGTTGCGGAGTGAACGTGTTATTTAAATAAGTAACGCGAGAATTCTAGATCAATCTAAAATATCCATACCTTAACCCTATATACCTATCTACCCTTCACCTATACACCCATCCACACATCACTACTTTACTGGTACAAATAGCCCACGGCCTAATTTAAAACAAAATATAGATTTGTGCAGGTTTCAAACAAAAAATTTAGAAGATTTTTAAAAATTATGAAAGGCTTCAAAAGAATAAATAACAGTTTGAAAATTACTTTTTATTTTGAAAAATTAATTTTAAGAGAATATTTTTAAAAAATTTCTAAAATTTTCAAAAATGAATCGGGAATATTTTAAGGAAATATTTTTTATCCTGCAGGATTTAAACGTAATTTTAGGAAGAATTTGAATCCTTTTGAAAGATGTTTAGAAGGTCTGAAAAAACTTGAAAATTAATTTATAATTTGAAAAAATGTTAAGCAACGTGTAGATGTTTCAAGATTTTGAAATAAAATTTTTAAGCTTTTCACGGATTTTTAAGCTATTTGAAATAAAATATTTTAACTTCTGATTTGAGAAGTGTTCAGTTTCTTTTAAAAAATGTTATAATTTAATTTATAATATTTCTAGCTTAAATTTGTTTTTTTTTGCTTTTTATTAGCTTTAGAGTTAGAATTTTGTACTTTTATTGACCGTGAAAAATGTTAGCGAACCGAGAAAAAATCGGGAAATGACCGGGAATTTTTTTCTGTGATTAAAACGGCCACTCTGATTTTCAAATTTTCAAGTTTAAAAAAATGAACCAAAAATACACATTGTCAACAAATTTAATTAATTTTAATGAATTAATTAAAAAATTTGCTTTTCTAGTTACCAATTATTATCACTAATTATTATAAATTATCAACCAATAATTAGCAATAGTTATCTAATAATTATTAAATATTAAATAATGATTATTATTATCAATAATAATAATAATAACGATAATTATCATATAATAGTCACTGGGCATGACAATAGAAATGAAATCTATTTCGTTCAAAAATTATCTGTTTTGTAGAAAATTGAACTATTTTATTTTTGTTCAGAATTAATTTCTTTGGTTGAAAAAAAAAACTATTTAGTCGTATTTTATATTTTTAGCTTAAAATTAATTAATTTTGCTGAAAACTCGTTTTTTGTATAAAATTTACTTTTCTAACTGTAAATTGAACTATTCTATTTTCGGTTTATAAATTTATCTTCTTTAGCTGAAAATTTATATATTTGCTCGAAAATGTATCTTTTTTGGTAAAAAATTCATATTTTGGGTTTAAAATTGAAATATTTTGTTGATAATTCATTTTTTTATTCTGGTCAAGAAGCAGATTTTTTTATTTATATTTGTATTTTTCTTAAAATTTTCTTAAAAGGTCAACCTTTTTGGTCGAAAATTCAAATGTTTTGTTGAAAAATCGTCTTTTTGGATTAAAAACTCAACTATTTCCGTAGAAAATTTACTTTTTGATTAAAATTCATATTTTGATGTTGAAAACTCAACTGAAATCTTATTTGGATGAAAATTAAACTATTTTCTTCAAAACTCTTCTTTTAAATTAAAAAATTTGTTTGAAAGTAGTTTTCTTTGTTAAGAAATCTATTTCTAATATATCCAAGACTTCTACATTTTTTTTAATTGAAAATTCAACGACGTGGGTAAAAGTTGAACTACTTTGTTGAAATTATTATTTTTTTAAAATGAAGTTTTTACCCTTTGGTTGAAAATATAACAATTTTGTGGAAAATTGATGTTGTTCTCAAAATTCATATTTTCTAATTAAAAATTCAATTTTGTACAGAAAATTCATTTTTTGGTTTCAAGGTTCAACAATTTAGGTGATTTTTTTTCTCATTCCTGAAAAATCTTTATTTGTTGAAAATTCTAGGATTTAAAATTTATTTTTTGTTCGTTTAAAAGGTCATCTTTTTTTTGGTTGTAATTTTAACTATTACACTTTTTCTAGAGAATTAATCTTTTTTGATTGAAAATTCAATTATTTTGGTGAAAATGTTATTAGTTCGTTAAAAATTCACGTATTTGTTTAAAAGCCATTATTTATAAAAGATCCCGTGTTAAAAATCACGTGCAGTAAGATAAGGGGGGGGGGGGTTAGAAACACATAATTCAGAATTTTTTAAACCATACTTGGAATTATGCAAAATGAAATATAAGGTAATATTTTATTCTAAAACGTAATAATTAGATTAACAAATGAATATTATCTCTTCTTTCGAAAGCTTAAAATTACCTCTGATCAACAGTAACTGATATATTGTTAATTAGAAAGTATAAAATCTTACAAAGGACTTAAGTCAGCAGAATGATTAGGCTCACTTCTTAAAAAGTAAAAAGCTTATTGGTTGAAAAAAAATTGCAATAAAAATATAATCTCAGGCGCGCATCTACAGGGTAGGGAAACTGACGATCGCCCCCCCCCCCAGGATTTTTTGACTTACCTTCACTTTCTTCTTCTTCACGGGTAAATGGAGAAAAATTATAAAAAATATTAATATTCGAAAGATTGCAAAATATTATTGATAATAATCTTCAAATTCATTTATTTACATTTTGCAATTGTCAATTTGACAGTTTATTTAGCCTAATTTAAAAATAATTCAATTTTAAACGACGTTTTAGAATTTTTAAATTTTTAGCGATTCAATTAGGCTTGGATATATTATTTTCACAGCTTCCAAACAAAAATCATATAATTTTCAACATTTTTAGACTGTTGGTAATCTAAAGACCTACTTTGCCAACTAAAGGTAAACTGGTTTCCTACTTAAGAGACTGAAGGCAATCTAAATACCTTCTTCTTTGACTGAAGATAATATAGATGCCGACCTTATCGACGGTCGATAATCCAAAGTTCTACCAGGTTGTCGTTCGGTAATGCGGGTTCCTACTATACCGACTGGTGGTATCTTATTGGTGACTGCTATACTACTAAAATGACAGTGATTTTTTGTTGTACAGAAATATTTTTTAATTTTTATCAATAAAATCTATCCAATTTTTAAAATCTTCAAAATCTTTATAATTTCAATTTAATAATTTCAAAATATTATCGATAATAATCTTCAAATTCATTTATTTACATTTTGCAATGGTCAATTTTACAGTTTATTTAGCTTAATTTAAAAATACTTCAATTTTAAAGGACATTTTACAATTGTTTAATTTCGAGCACTTCAATTAGGTTTGGATTCATTATTTTCACAGCTTCCAAATAAAAATCATATAATTTTCAACATTTTTAGACTGTTGGTAATCTAAAGACCTACTTTGCAAACTAAAGGTAAACTGGTTTCCTACTTCAGAGACTGAAGGCAATATAAATACCTTCTTCTTTTACTGAAGATAATATAGATGCCGACCTTATCGACGGTCGATAATGCAAAGTTCTACCAGATTGTCGTTCGGTAATGCGGGTTTCTACTTTACCGGCTGGTGGTATCTTATTGGTGATTGCTATACTACTAAAATGACAGTGATTTTTTTTTGTACAGAAGTATTTTTTATCAAGAAAATCTATAAAATTTTTATAATCTTTGAAATTTTTATAATTTCAATTTAAAATTATAGTTTTGAAGGTGAAATTCTGAATTATTTTAATTTTTGAATCCTGAAAAATTATTTAGCCTTAAAAGTTTGAATTCGCAAATATTTTGGAATGTTGAGTTCGTTATGCTAGGTTTCTCAACCAGATAAATCTAATTTTAAATATACAGTTCTTAATGCTTTTTTAGACTTATTAACTTTTTACAAAAATATAATCGCTAAAATTAAAAAAAAATTTAAACCTTTAAATCTTAGGAATCCTATTTAAATTCCTTAGATCTATATTAAATTATTTTTGATACCCCTTGAAACATTATAAAATCATTTCAAATTTTTAGAATAAATCCAATAAAATCCTATGAAAAATCCGTGAAATTCCATAAAATTTGATATTTTCTGAAATCCTGGAAAATTTACTAAAATACCTTGAGTGCTTTTAAAATTCTTTAAAATCATTGAAATCTTTGTAAATCTTATCACATTTGTTCAAATTCTTTAAAAATACTTTGAAATATTTGCAAATATTCGAAAACCTTATGAATTCTATAAAATCGTTCGAAATCTTTCAAATTCTTGGAAATTCTTTAAAACCGGTTACAATTATTTGAATTCCTTAAAATCATTAGACCCCTTGAAAATTCTTTCAAATTTTTTCAATCTCTTGAAAATTCATCAGATTCCGAAAATTGATTGAAAATGCTTGAAAGCCTTTTCAAATTTTTCAAATCCTTTGAAATCCGTCATTCGTGTGAATTCTTTGAAATCCATTGAAATATTATAAAAACCCAATGAAATCCTTGGAGATCCTAGAAAATTTATGAAAATACCTGATTGAGAGCCTTTCTGAAATCCCTAAAAATTACCGAAATCCTCGAAAATCTTATGAAATCCCTTAAAAATCCTTTGAAATATTTTTAAATCCTCTGTAATCCCTTGAAGTCTTTTCAATATCCTAAAATCTTATAAATCCTGTGAAATCCTTTCAAATCTTTCAAAATTTAAGGAAATTCTTGAAATCCCCATATTAACCGAAATATTCGAAATTAATTTCAAATCTTTGAATTCCTACGAAATCCCTTCATTTTTGTGAAATTTTTTTCAGTATAGTCCCTCTTCCTACTGGTGTGAAAGATAAATTATAATAAAAGTTAATGAAATTAATTAATTTCTTAATTATTCTAATGTCCCTTCATATAATTGAATAAGTTAGATTACAAAATCTTCTCTACTCAATTAATTAGATATTAATTTCGAATACTTTAAATTTAGGAGTGTTCTAATTTTTTAAATACTTTTATTTTGTAGTTGAATAGTATCTAAATTGAACCTTTTTCCAGCTAAAGAGTTAAAAATTTTGAATTTGTATCACTTGGAAAAATGTTTCGTAACCGGGAAATGACCAAAAATTTACTTTTGTTTATAGAGATCACTCTGAAACATTTATATTGAAAATTTGAATGCTAATAAGAAACTTATCGTGCGCATAGCGTACGAATCATGATTGCTAGTATAAAATTAATTAGAAACTGTTATTTTTTTATTAAATATTTTTTATAAACTTCAGAAATTTTTTTTGCCAGATCAGTAATGAGTGGGTTTAAGTATTCACTTTTTCATTTTTATAGACTATAGCTAATCTCGTGATGTGAATTGGGCTTTAAAAATTATGAGCCAAACGTCGCTTCTGACGTGTTACGCAAACATGTCTAATTAAAAAATTATTCAACTTTGCAAACAGAGTCTGACTATAAAAGGAGAAATCTTTTCAAGACAGAAAAAGCATCCGATTTGTCAGTGAAAATGGAAAATAAACATTCTTTCAGTTCTTTATTTCTTTTTGTGATTTTCTTTCAAGGCGTTGCATCTCTGTTAGATAATTATACCAGTAAGTGAAACATTACGATTAAATAGTAGCGTGGGACGAAAAATATGGTTTTTGAAATGTCAATGTCAGGAAAAACCTGGAAATCAGTAAAAAGTTAGAAAAATTTTTGGGTCAGGGAAAGTCAGAAATTTAAAAAAAATTGCAAAAGTCAGGAAATTTCTGTAAATAGCACTGTAAGTAACTGTGAAGAATAATAAATTAAACATGTATATATTTAAATTCCAAATTATTTTATTCTATTTATAAAAGATTCTGTATTCAATGAAATTTGGGAGATGAGTGAGAAACCATTAAAAAATAAGGGGCCGTTGAAAAACTACGTCACGCTATTTTGAACTCTTTTTCTATCACGACCAACACCATCAATACCACCAACACGAAAAATAACACCAACATCACCATCAACATCTCCACCACCACCAATATCACCAGCACCTCCACCACCACCAAAACCACCACCAATACAACCACCACAAACACCACCAACACCTCAACCTCTACCACCACCACCACCACCATCAACATCACGATCAACACCTACGCCACCATTAATACCACCAACAACACTATCAATGCCACCAGCACCACCCCCAACACCACCACTAATACCACCAATACCTCCACAACCATCAACACCGTCACCAATACCATCAACACCACCACCAATACCACTACCACAAACACCACCAACACCTTAACCTCCACCACCAACATCAAAACCTATGCCACCATTAATACAGCGAACATCACCATCAATTCCACCAGCATCACCCCCCAAAACCACACCCAATACCACCACCAATACCTATACCACCAACTCCACCCCCAACACCTTCACCACCACCAATACCACCAACACCATTACCAACACCACCCCAAATATATCACCAATACCAACAACACCTTCACCATCACCACCACCAATAAGACCAACATCATTATCAACACCACCCCAACTCCACCCCCAGTACCACCACCAATACCACCCCTAACACCACTACCACTACCACCAACATCACTTCCAAGACAACCACCAATACGAGCAAAACAAACATCATTACCACCACCATTGCCACCAATGCCACCAGTACCAACGGCACCACCAATACCACCCCCAACCACACCACCAAGACCAAAACCAATACCACCCCCTAACCACACGATTAATGCCACCACCCAACCACACGACTAATACCACCACCACCAATAACACCCCTAACAACACCACCCACAAAGACACCACCAATACTACTACTACCACCCCCGACCATACCACCAATATCACCACCATTGCAACACCACCATCACCACTTCTAATACCACCACCACCAACCCATATCCAATACCACCACCAATACCACCCCCAACCATACCACCAATACCACCACCATCACCACCAATAAGACCACCGCGATTACCAACACTACCACCATTACCACCCTCAATCATACCCCCAATCATACCACCAATACCACCACCATCACCAGCAATACCACCCACGCCGCACAGTGGGCTGAATCGGGAATTTACTATTCAAAATCACCTACAGCCTACAATTCTCAACCGGTTTTCAATTTTTTTGTTTAGAAGTGATCAACGATAGTTGCACAAGAGCGTCTATAGATTCGATTTTTTAATTTTTGTCATTTTATATTTTTTATATAAACAAACAATGAGCAAAAATGAGACATTTTTTAATTATTATTTTTCATCTTCAAATAAATAACTTAAATTATCCCATTCTCGATGAAAATGAATGACTAAGTATCCAAAGAATATAACTAATTCATAGGATATCGAATTTTTAATGTTATAAATAAATTATATTACCAAAATGTCAACATATTGGAAATTTTGCTTGCAAAGTGTATTTGTGAGTTGAAATTGCTTTATTTTATCAACAAGATCAACTTTGATCATAAAAATTCGTTGTATGGTATAATTCGTTTATTTTATAAACAAATTATGTAAAAGAATACATAGTTTAGGCGTTTATTCGCAAAAAGTAATCGCTTTTCTTTTTAGTACCTTTAAAATATATGAGTGGTAATATTTAGTGATTCAGATTGGTTATTCGATATCATTTATTTATTTTATAAACAAATGTATAGTTTGGACATTTATAGATAGAAAGTAATAGTTTTTCTTTCTAATCGTCTTCAAATTACATAAATGTTGACGTTTAGTGACGAAAAATTGTCAATCGATATTATTTGTTTATGTTATAAACAACTCTTATAAACAAATGCATAGTTTGACCATTCATAGATAGAAACTAATCGTTTTACTTTCTAATCGTCTTCAAATTACATAAGTGTTGATGTTTAGTGACGAAGAATTGTCAATCGATATTATTTATTTATGCTATGAACAAATTTTATAAACAAATGCATAGTTTGACCATTTGTAGATAGAAAGTGATCTTTTTTCTTTCTAATTGTCTTCAAATTACATAAGTGGTGATGTTTAGTGATGAAGAATAGTAAATCGATATTATTTCTTTATCATATAAACAAATTTTATAAACAAATGCATAATTTAACCATTTATAAATAGAAAGTGATCGTTTTTCTTTCCAATCGTCTTCAAATTACATAAGTGGTGATGTTTAGTGACGAAGAATTGTCAATCGATATTATTTATGTTAGAAACAAATTCTATAAAAAAATATAAGTTCAAGGTAGAGTAACGTTTTACGTAAAAGGTCGGTGAGGTTGGCTGAAGTAAATTTTGTTTTAAAACTGCTTTTCAGTTTTTTAAGTAATTCAAATATTCAAAATATACCGTATTCAGGAGAAGCTGCAGAAGCCCGTAATAAGAATTTCAAGCGGTTCAGAGAATTCAACACACAAAATTGCTCTGGAATTTCGACCATGAACATTTATTACATAAGCTCCTTGTGTCATCTCATCTGATCTATTGATTGCATCTTAAGTGAACCAATAATGAATTTGAAATGGATCCTAAAATTATTGAAATGATTGACAAGTATAACTTGGAATCTAATTTTTTTAGAACATCACAAAACATTTCCAGTGATATCATTTGAAGGAAATAATATAAAAAGATAACCTTCTGTCTACAAATGGCCAAATTATGCATTTGTTCCGTTATTATATCACTGTTATGGTTATTATAACCATTTTTCATTTAAAAAAGTGCATATAAATAATAATTGTTGTTCAAAGCCAATCTTTTGTGACAAGATATTATTTTTTAGATGAAAAGAAATGATTCCGCAGTAAAGAAATATTTTTTTAAATATCTTTGCAGGAAATAATACCGCAACATTCAAATAATAACTATTTAATGTTTGATGTTAAGAATCTGGCGTTGAATCCGCCTATATTGAAGTTATTATAAAGCGCGATTACAAAAATATGTGTACTCAAAGTCCAAGCTTATTCCAGAAAAATGATCGTTTAAAAATCTTGCTTTTAACTTATCGCCAAACGTAGTAAATTTTTTCTAACATTTTTTTTTAATTATAAAATTAAGAGAACATGATACTTTTTTATCTGGACTAAGGACACGAGTAAATGCTAAGTAATTACTGAGTAATAATAAAAAAGGTTTACTGTGTAAAGGCTGCGAAAAATTTATGGTTGGATTATTTAAATATAAAACGAAGCTCCCTGCTTCTGGGTCTGAGGTTACATTTGATAACGGACAAATCTCGTATTTTTTCTTCGCAAAAATTTCAGTTTCACGTATAAATATTTTTTGATGATTACTCAGTAATCAGGCAATATTGATTCATGTCCCCGATTTTGACGCAAAGAGTAAGATTTTTGTTTAATATTATGCTTTTATCAAGGCAAATTAATTTTACAAAACTGAAAAATTTGCGAAAGCTGCAAAAACCTTGCGAGCCATCGGTGCTTTTCTGAGGCCCGTGAGCTGCGAGTTTGATCAAATTTGTTTAGGTCAGGGTCAGCTGATTTGAGATCTTGATCCTCAAATTTTAATACCGTCAATAAGTATTGTGCATGTGTGAAGTCTCCAGTTATGTACTGCACATTTGCGCATTAATCAGTTATCTACTGCGCAGGTGTATCTTTCACAAAATAATATTGAACAGTTCTAATTACCCTAGGGCATTACTGCGCATGTACAGAATGTCAAAAGTTTTTAAGGGATAACAAAAATTTGTATTAAAATATTTCAAACGATTTCAAACTATCGCGAGAGATTTGACAGATTCTAAGAGATTTTTAGCGATATCAAAGGTTTTTGACAAATTTTTAGAAATGTTGAGGAATTTCATGCAATAAAGAACGATTTTCGCGGATTACTAGAGATTTCAAAAAAATGTAGAACAAATTGATTTATTTTTTTTAGCAGCGCAATCATTTTTCAGCAGATGCTTGCAAATTACAGCTGCGCCTTACTGCGATACTCTTGGGTAATAAAAAATGGCTTTTTTTTTAAACGAAGATTTCGCAATATTTTACTCATGGAAGACTGAAAATGCGCCGCATCTGGGCCAAACCGGTACTACCAGACAGGCCGGTCCAGAAAACGTCCGATTCGGGACAGATCCTATGTTACATGGACATAATATATCGACGACGCCCTTCTATACTGCTTCACGTCGCGTTTAGGCGGCGTACCCTGCTGAGTCCCACTTGACCGATGTACAGCTCTGCGTCGCACTCGGTCGCTGTGTAGCTCCAGGCCCTATGCTTATACACAGTACTTGGAGCTGCACGCTATATACCGACCAAATGCGATGTGGCGTTGTTCACTCCCTAAACGCTACGTGGAGTGGTATGGAATGGAGGCCTCGATATAAATAATAGAAAAGCATAGAATTTGGTGAAGAAAGAAATAACCTTTAAGAAAGTTAATTTTCAGAAAATAATGTTTTAATTCGTGAATGTTACATAATTTTTATACTAACATTTTTCTTTAAAAAAATATAATGATTTTCTTGTCGCTCAGCACTGGTAAAAATAATTATTTCCTGTTACCGTATATTAAAGAAAAAATATATGTTTCTAATATCTACTTCTTAACGACCATTTTTTCACGGAAGCCACATAGGACGAGGACCACGGAAATGTTCGAAACCTCCCACATAACGATTGTTATTTTCATCTGGCATTCGTACCATAACACGTATGGGATTATCGATATCTTGAAGTCGATTATGAGGCTGAAGAAGTGCTACTAAAATAATGCCACTTTCGGGTATTAAAAAACAGCGATATTGTTCAGGAATTTCATAATCAATATTAAGATCTTGTCGGAGAGGTAGGACAATTGAAGTTAAAGTTTCGTGATTAGACATTGTTATAAAAACACGCTCTCGCGCATTATTTCCTGTATCTACATTATTAGCCCATCGTGGAATTCTACGGTTTTGGTGATATAAACGTCCATGATAAATTTGGCCATCTTTCTTTTGTAAGTATATCAAGGCTGGGGGATTTGTAGGAAAAGTCAGAGGTGAAGGTAAATTTTCTGCATGTCCTCTCTCCATCGCACCTAATTTTGCAAGAAAAAACTAGATTTATGAAGTATTTCGACACAATGTAAAAATAGCTGTTTGTAAACACACGAGAAAGTAGATTTAGAAAAACTTTATGAAAATTACAGCGAGAAGTTGGTTAACAATTGTTTTCACTTTTTTTTTGAAAATTCCTGATCCCGTATGATGAGTTGTAGTCAAGTTTGAGTATAATTTTGTAAATTACGATAGTGGAAGTTATACGACATTATTCTAAACAATTTCTCCGTAACAGCCCCTTGAACGCCTTGAAAATGCGCCAATTAAATTTTAATATATATGTAACGATTATCTCCTATTACATTACCATCATCGTACACAATTAAATCTTAACAAATTGACTAATTGGAATAAAGAAAATCATTATCTTACTTGTTTCACATTTTTCCATAAAAACTTAAAACACGGGGTGCCACACTCACTTGTAAAATAATGAAATATAATGCAGGTACAGAGCAGGTAGACGACCTTCATTCTTGTCGTATGAAGAGAATGATTAAGAACTGAAATATGGACTATTCTTTAGTAATTTTGGTTACTCAGTACCTGTTTAAATAATGAACTTTTCTTCTCGAGTCTCATAAAGTAATGACAAATAAATTAGACGGCAGCTACTTGTCCCGCTGATTTATTCGACGAATTGCGAAAATCTCGTAAACCTGATAGGTGGATTTGGAACGGGGAAGGGGGTCTTTCGTCACGCCAAGTCCGTTCGTCGCAAAAGGCGTAAATCAATGTATATATCTTTACTGAAAAATTCATTGCTTTCCCACTATTAAATTAGAAAATGTTCTAAATTATCAATTTAGATAAGAATTTCAAATTTAGAGAGAAAATAAAGTATGTTTTGCGTAAGAAAAAAAAACAATAAAAATTAAATTAAGTTTATCAGACACTTCAGTTTATAATTGTTCAAGACCTTCTGACGCATCCCTTTATTTGTTGATCCGAAGGGGATAAAATTCACGTTTAAGAATCACCTGCTCTTAACAAACTTTTAAAACTATGGAATAAAAACAGAATTTGTAATTCTGGCAGGCTTACTATTAGCTAAATATTCTTAAATTTTAAATAATTGAATTTAAATTACATCTAAATTTGAAATCGTCTAATTGTGAACGCTTTTATGTTACTTTATTCGATTTGGAAAATTTTTATGTAACAATGCTTCGTTTTCGAATAATGTGTTTGATTTTCCTTCAAACTGAATTTTTATATTGTAAATGTCAGGGCAGGTAAACCTTCTTTTGTGACAGATGCACCTGTCAATTATGAGGTTCTATGAGCAGCCTCCTACACCTCTTTTTGAGCCAGGTTCGTACATTTCCCTCCACAAAAGTTGAATTCTCTAAACAATCCTGTCATTGAAGATAGCTGTAAAGATCTTATACAGCGTTATCGTAAAGTTCCTTGAAGCGATTGATATTCTCAGTGTCTTTTTTGCTTTCAGTGGGGGATCTTGTAAAGCTTTTTTTCGAAAAGTCTCTACCTCGTCGGGTTTTGGTGGACTTTTGACAAAAACAGGAAGATTGCTGAAGAGGCGCCGTAGGTCAGGGGGAAACTGTTAATTTTCCCTGACCCACGCCTCCCGATGATGTATTATCTTCCTTGCGTCAGATAACACCCGTATTTGCTCAACAATGTGCCATTCGATTGTCAGCAGCTTTGACTTGTTCAGTGTGTGACGGTAGATCCTTAGTTCGTGGGCAAACTTTTGAATCCTTTCTGTAAACGGCCTCCCATATGTTATGTAGTCAATTACACACTAAATACGGGACGCATTCTGTATTGCCCATTCAATATTCTTGTTCATTTGATGCAAGCCTCGTTTGATCTCTTGATCCATCTACGGTTTAGCCTTCGATTTGAATCAGCCAAAGCCCTCGCCGCACCATAAACTGAACAATTGCTGGTCCTGAGGCTGGACTCTTGCGACATATCCTCACGAAGTTAGGCATCTTTTCTGGCAGGTCTTGAGGCTTAGGAGGAGCCTGTATGTTAATGCTTCTCCTCGTCCTAAAATTACTATCATCAATCAGGCGGTGCCTGCTTCCTGCGATTGGTCTAAATGTTGCTTCCTCGTCTTCGTTTTCGAGAGGTAGGCAGCTTGATTTCACAAAGATTATTGAAAAATATGCTGATGCGCTTGTCTTGCTCTCAAAAAAACTTTTGTTTTGCGAAACAAAATGTAGTTAAACCAACAAAAACTCGATTCTTCTTCTGTAAACTAAATTTTGTTGAATGATTTTGCTGGTTTACCTAATACTTGTTTGTGATATAGGTTCGCAAAATAGGTGATAGTGCGAGTTGGAAAACGTAGACGAGTGCTTCGAGCCGCAGGCGAATGATGAAATCACACGAGTTAGCAATCACCTATTTTGCGCACTTATATCACAAACAACTATTAGCTGCACCAGCGAAATCATTTAACAAAATTTGGTTTACAGAAAACGAATAGAGTTTTAGTTAGTTTAACGTTTTAACGTTTTAGGGCTTATGCCCTTTTGCTCTGCCAAATTTTTGCGCTTATACCCTTTTTACGACGGAAGAAAACGGGTACGAAACTTTAAAAATAAAACTATCAACAGATTTGTTCAACTTAAATCTAAATTCATTTCAAGAAGATAACAACACCAGTGTTTAAAGTTACCTATGCCAGGGCCGAAAGTACGTCAATTCGAAAGTGCGCATGCGCAGAATTCGCACCAGTGCCTAAAGTAAGCCATCTTCAAAATGCGCATGCGCGAAAATTGTTTCGCACACAGTATGCTTAAATAAGGTCCTTCAAGCACCATTTAGAAGCATGAAAAGGTCATCTTCTGAGGTGCATGTTATAAAAAATATTTTGTTGCTTCTGCATATAGCAACCAAATCCATCTGTTGTGTCAACCAAAAACCGTTCTCAATTTACATTAAATTAAAATAATAATGTCCATTGAGTTAATTTAACTGAAGTAAAAATTATTTGTTGGATAATTTTTTGTTTGTATGGTATCATATTATAGAGAAGAGGTTATAAAAAGTCAAAGTAGAGTCTTTGTTTCAATGACTGTGGGCTAAAAAGATCCTGTATGAAACGTGTAAATTAAACTGTGTCCAAAAGAGTGTCCTACATTTCATTCTGTAGGAGATATATGTTAGCAGTAGGGGCTAATTTCGACTCGGAAGGGCGCTGGAAATTATTGCGAGTAGAGTAGAAGGTGGTAGAATGAGCAGTCGCCAAATGTTATATATCTGTTATATTTACCACACATAGAACCTTCCGATTTGTTTAATTTTACAATTTGTTTATCTTCATGATAGCAGAAGCCAAACCGCTTTTAATTTACGTTATTATTTGACATTTACTTAATTTATGGATGTTTCATTTCTGCCAGGGTACCCCATACAATTGTGTATGGTGACAGTCATATTACTGCCGTTTATTTAAACAGTATGAGCATAGTAAAATAAAAATTATACAATATAATAATGATGGAAAAAGTCAAATAACAAAGAGAAATTACTCTTGACATTTTCAACACTAATTAAATGTTTTCTTATTAATCAAAGTAAAGTATGTGGAAAAAGCGTTTATAACCTCTTACTTCCTGCTGAAACACGATCGCGCCCTATGTACGATCGTACATAGGGCTTCACCTATTAAAACCTAACTTTTCATGATTGAAGTATTTCAAACTATGCTGTCAGTACTTAATTTCAGCCAAAGACTTTTTCATCGGTTGTTGCCAAAACTGTTTGTTTTTATAATTACTCTTTTGACGCGTATTTTAGAACAGAAATTGCATCAAAGTACTATTTTACCAAACGGAGAAAGCTATATTATGTAAAACACTAATATGAAAATAAAAAACACGGGCGTTAGTTGTAATTGTCACCGTACCCTGCACCATTCTTCGTTTCAGAATAATGTTTTTGATTTTAAATTGTGTAAGTAAAAGAAAAGTTTTCTACTTAAAAACCATTTCCTTCCTTCAAGCTGAATTATTACGGGATTTTAAGAGATAGAGAAGGAATTCGACTAATTTTTATGAATTTTGAGGGATTTCAAGCAATTAAGAACGATTTCCGTGCATTGCTAAGGATTTAAAGAGATTTCAAACAAAAATTCAAAAGAGTCCAACGTCTTCCATAAGTAGTAGGACTGAATTTGCATAGACCAGACGGAGCAATAGAGAGAGTCTTTTATGGGCAGGATGGATCGTGGTGGATACCAGGAACTAAATGCATGTTCGAACAATCGCCTTCCAGCATTTGCTGATTTAATATCGCGCGAGAAGTTGTAGCCCACAGTGGTGAAAGGCAGATATCCTCAAATGCCAATGGTAATATGTTTCTGACAGTGATCGAAAAGTAGGCCCGTAGGTGGGATGTACAACTTTGGCTAAAGAAGAGGCTCTAACCATGCTGGCCCGGCGTGGTGAGCGATGTTTGCAGTGATACTGCTAGTAGAAGGAAGCTGGCGTACACTTTCTTGTTAATCGTATCGGCGTAACTGCTCTCCGCCATAGACATTGCACGTTACATGCGGATCGTCGTCCAACTTTGGATCAGCATCGAGTGATGCCTGTCGCTTTTTTTTATTGAAGGGGCCGAGGAGGTGAAATCTTCTAAAAGACACCCAGGGAAAGTGGGTAGTGTCGGATTCGTTTGGTGCGCCTACCGACTAAAACCCCTCCTCGTTTGGTTACCAACCTAAAAGGTTATGAACCAAGTTGGAAAGAAAAGAGGGAACAACGAAATTGGTGGTCCGAGACAGTTAGACTGCACGGACACTCGCGCTTGAAGTGAGACATGGAAAAAGAAAGATGAATGAATTAATTAAGGCGGTGAGACTAGAAGGCAGGGGCTTCTAAAGCGGTCAGAAGTTTTACTCGCGTAATTTGCGAGTGAATTGATGCTGGGATATGGGTGATTAGCCACTGACAAACAAAGGTTTGCAGCGTTTGAATAAGCTGATTCAGTGGTGGAAGGAAGCTTGGTTTCAGCGAAGATTTGTTTGTTGCAGATGAACCACGGGATATTTAAAGCGGAGAGGAGAAGGCGCATGTACGTGCCTTGAAGTTTTGGAAGATGATGTGGGACAGCTGAGCCCCAGATAGGAATCGCGTAGGTGCAGATGCTCCTAATTATGGCGTTGAATTGAGGGTTATTGAAGAAAGGTTTAGGTGAAGTAAAAGCCCCATTGGTTTTATTGTGGGTGGTAAGGATTTGCTTGGCCCAGGTAAGTCTCTTGTCAAAGAAGACGCCGAGATATTTTGCGGAAGTACTCTATTTGATGGAAAAAGAGTTTACAAAGAGTTTGGGAGGTTTGCGCCATCGACGCGAGAAGAAGACAGCTTCAGATTTAGATTTGTTGATTTCAAATCTTCATCTGTAGTACCAGTCGGAAACGATTGGAATAAATCTGTTCAAGCGAAAGGAGCAATGACTGATGACCTTGAAGGTTTGAAGAAAACTGACATCATCAGCGTATTGGGCCGTGAGAATTTTCTCATCAACAGGGATGTCGTAGTAGAAAAAGTTAAAGATAGAGGGGGATATTTTGGAACCCTGAGGTACACCGGAGGTGATAAGTTGGGGTTTGGATAAGGATTTTCCGACGCGAGCTCTGAAGCTCCTATTCCAGAGAAAGGATTTGATTAAACCGATAAGATAGTGAGGAAAGGTTAACTTGATGAGTTTGTAGATAAGACGGTCGTGCCAGACTCTATCAAAGGCTTGTTTACAGTCCAGAAGAAGCATGGATGTGTGCCTGCCCTTGTTAAGATTTTCAGAGATATACTCGGATACACGGAGAAGTTGCTGGGCTGTACCATGACGTTTGCGAAAACCGTGCTGGGAGTCAGGGAGAAAGTTTTTTTGCATGACCAAATCATCCAAACGAGTGAGAATGATGTTTACGGCTAGTTTGCTGAGAGCGCAGAGTAGGCTGATAGGTCGAAAGCTGGATGCTGAGCTGAGAGGTTAACCCGGTTTAGGAAGAAAAATTACTATAGCCTTTTTCCAGGCTGGAGGAAAGTATTGTAGCCGCATCATTGCGTTCACAATGTTGCAGTTGGTCACGATGTATTTGTGGGGGAGAGTTTTCAGTACATTATTGCTAATGTTGTCATTGCCGGGAGCTTTTCGACTTCTCAAGGAGCGGATCGTGTCGGAGACTTCTTTAGGGGAGGTGGGTATGAAGTCAGCGTTTGTAACCGTGAAGTTTTGCGCAGTCTTTGAGACATGGTCGTGAAAATGAGCAAATTTGTCGAGGCTATGAAAGGGGGAGCATTGATCTTTGAGAGACTCTGCGAAAATGTTTGCTGTTTCCTCATCGAGAAAGAACGATTGACCGTCTTTGACTATAGAGGGGAGGTGGGATTTTCTGTTACGAAGAGATTTAATGACTTTCCAGCATCTTTTAGGATTTGATTCGACTTCGGTTATGTAGGAGTCGAAGGAAGACTTATCGATGGCATGGAGAACGGTTTTTAGTTTTCTTTGAAGGGAGTTGAGACGCTGGCGATGTTTAGGGTTACGGTAGGACTGCCGGTGTTTGCGGGCTTTGTTTTTCTTTTGAATAAGAACAAGGGTGGAGGATGAGAGTCTGGCTTGGCAAGCAGAAATTGAGTTGATTGAGGTGGCAAGTTCAACAGAGTTTTGGATGTCTTTTGTCATGGCTTCAACAGCTGCATATAGGTCAGAAGTAGATTGAATATGGGAGCATTTGAAAGTGGAAGTTTCGAGAACATATTTGAGATGCAGGTAATCGATTTTAGATACCGTGGGAGATGAGAGTTCAGAGGTACCCGATAACTCTAAGAGTACTGGGTTGTTGTCGGCCCCAAGCCGTGAGTTTGGCTTTAAGATCGCCAGCAACTGAAGTTGGGGTAGTAGTGTTGAAGAGGTCAGGTATTTTTGAGATGTCGTTGATATGTGGTGGAGAGTAGAGTGAAAGAATACGAAAAGGACCAGAGACAAGATGAATTTCGACTCCAATTACTTCGCAAGGAGAACAGTTTGTGCTGATGGCTGAGTAGCGGAGAGACTTGCGAACTAGAAGCGCCATACCACCGCCTTTCGAGAAAGAACGGGTCTTTCATGTACACGGAAAAGTCAGGAATATAGAGATTCTTTTTAGAATTTAGATGAGTCTCGGTAATACAGGCGACGTCGATAGATTTATCGTTAAGGAGTAGAGTTAGTTCTAGTCGTTTGGTAACGGATATGCCATTAGCGTTCCAGGTAAGGATAGTAAGTTTATCTTTATGATCGACTGGGTTAGGGAGCTGGAGGGCAGCTGCGAAGGTGGATAGGAAGTCGCGAAAAAAGCTGCTGTACTTGCGGGTTCTGAAGGATGTCGGTGTTGGGAGAGGATTTAGTCTGGTTTTGGGCTTGCGATAGAGGACGAGGTGAGACTACGTTAGCCAGTGTTCTTTACTAAGGATACGAATAGGGGGAGGACTCCGGTTCCTTTGGATTGGATTCATCGTTACCGGATGAGATCGAGAAGAAAGACTCTTCGTCGAATTGTGGGGGGCTAATCGATTTAGTAGGACTAGCAATGCGTTTTTCTTTAGCGCGTTTGGATTTTACCGTTTGGAAGTTGGAGGAGTCTTCAGGTAGAAAGTCGAAACCAAGTTGAGATTGATGAGTGTCCATGACTTCAGAGCCATTGTTTAAAGTGGCTGAGATCGGAGGAACCCGGGAGACAAGTGCTGCCTTATAAGAGTCCAGGATTTTGCGAAGATCGGCTACAAAGACAATAATCTGGTCATTGGTAAGGTCACTAGGGTTAGGGTAACAAAAGTTAGCATTAGGAGGAGGAGTCAGGGTTACGTTGGAAACAGGAGGGGAAGAGCTAATGTCGGTTTGAAGGTTGGACATGATGTTCAGGGTAGCCCTGAAAAAGGGCGGGAAGAAGAGAAGTCTATGCGGGTTGAACAAATTTCGTCAGTGGAAACACTGCGAAATACGCAACGATCATGTGTGTGGATCGACAATCAGATGTATGTGGTAGTTCATCTTGAGGGTGCATCCGATAAGCTGTCGAAATTCGATGCGTCTGATGGACCAGAATCGATCAGTCCATCATAAGCATAAATGTTCAACGGTATGAATGAAGTGCAGAACTCAGAATGATGATGAGGGGTGGTTCTTGACTGTGCGATCTTAGATCAGTTGAGATTCTATGCGACTGTTAGACCAGAATCGATCAGTCAATCATGAGCATGAATTTTCAACGATTTATGTTCAGATGATCAATTATCGACCATGTTAAGAGGGTTCGAATTTTCGTAGCAATATAGAAAATCGAGAGCGACGTATTCACTACGGAGACACGACGCCGGCTGAAAATGATGTTGATACCTGTCGCGCGAGAGCATCGATATTTATGCCTGACCCGCTGAGCGGCGCGTGCCAGTCGGGTAAGACGTGGTGAGGGATGGCCGGAGGCTAGTCGCTGCGCTGACGCGAGCGAGCCAACCCGCACGGCATCCATGGTAGCAGGTTCCGCTAAAGTGGGGGTAGATGCAAATTGGCTGCCAGTCTAGAGGAGCGAAACCAATCAGAGCCTGTTAACGTTACCACGCTCTGTTTGGCGGAGATCATGGCACGAGCCAAGTTTCTTGTTTGAATCCCGTGTTCGCCGCAACGCTTTAAAACTGAACCTGTTTGCTTTATTATTACGAGAACGCCAAAACGCCGCGAGAAAGAAAAGCTTGATTATTCGTTAAAATTTGTCAGCACGCTGGCGGCCTTCAAAGTGAATCAAGACAAAGTGATATCAAGTACCAAATGAATGCTCGAGCAGTCGCCTCCGAGCATTTTCAGAGTAAACATATGGCGAGAAGTAAAAATGTCTGTAGGATTCCGTTACGCTCTCAAACTGGACCGCACGCTCGAGCAGCACTGCGCGGTCAAGTTTTGTGTTAAACTTGAAAAGTCAGCAATCGAGACTTTCAGCATGATTAAGCAAGCGTAGAAATGCTGGCTAATTCTTCAATGAATATTTTAGTTCATAATAATAAAATAGTGGGACTTCCTTGCCGATTATTTCCGATGTTTTCGTGTTTCGTCGACTTTTTTAGCGTTTCATTATGATTATTTATAACATGAATAAAGTAAGGTGAAATAGAATACATGTGAAAATAATACTAATCTTCACATTTTAAAACAATAACTTGGAAGATTTTTTACTGTGTTGAAACAAGAAGTTAATATTGTGCAACATGTACGTAAGCAGGCTACTTTACTTTTGCAAGTTTCACACACCGAAATAGTATATTTCGTTATGAGAGGCCTAAGGTTCATAGACATCGAAAAATTAATAAACCAACCTCACTTAAAACGGTGTTTACATAGTAAACAAAATATTTTGTTAACCATAGAGCGTATTTTGCTCACTGGTGAAAGTATTTTGCTCGTCGATATTGGATACTTTGCTCATCGCTTTCGCGTACGATATGAGCTGTCTATTGATACCAGAACATTACTTGACTCATTGACAAACCATAACTAAAATGAAGAATTGTATTTTTTTCAGATAGCTTCACACCTCATGACATGGATATTCCGTTGTTTAAAATTGATGAAAGTTTTGTTTCTATAAAGGTCGTATCTAGTCGTCCCGAAAGTTCGAGATGACTAGCAGACAATCATCATGAATAAATTTTTTAAACTATCTTAGTAGTGCAGAAACTTAGATTACTCACGCCAAGAAACAGTTTCTATAAAATATCACTTTCGCGCATCTTCAGAGTGTAAATTTTCAAAATTCGTTGCCAAGGTGATTTTTCTTGTTTCATGCTGCCTTCACATCGAATCGGCTTTCGTAATTTAAACACACAATTCTGCAAAACAGACAAATTTTTTATCTGTAATATTGTCATCTTATTGTATTGTGAGTGGTTGAAAATGTTCCAGAATTCTTCTCTGTCATTCAGCTTTTATATTTTCAAAGTTTTCCACGTCCATGAACCTTTTTTAATTATTATATTTACACACTCATATAAATTCATATTTCTTGTAATCTATTTAGTAGTTTTACACTATTGGGTTAGTACATTTTCGTCATACCGAATTTGTCATATTTTAATAATCTTCAGTAGCGAAATTTTCTTTATCTAATTGAATTAGTAGAACTTCACTAAAGAAATTGAAGCAATGAATGAAAGATAAGAGATGAAATTAAACTAAAACTTCTTTTGGCGCTCAAATTCATATTATTTCAAGCATACGCTTCTTCAAGACTTATTTATGAATACTGCGAACGATGCATGTTTTGAGTAATCAGATATTTATCAGTTTACAATTTTTTAGCATTAATATTTTCAAGGACAAAATTTTGTAAATCAAAAACAGAACTATGATATGAGTATTTAAAAAATTAGAGTATGAGGTCTCTCAGAAAGTATAATTAATTTGAAGTCAGTTGATAGGCATTTTAGACAAAATTATTATTTTCGTAATTTTAATATTGAGTATTTGTGCAATTAGAGTAGGAGGACGCTGAGAAGTATAATCAATTTGAAGACAGTTGACAGAAGCTTTCGAAAGAATTATTATTTTCCTAATTTGAATATTGAGTGTTTGAAAAATTATAGTATGAGGACCCTGTAATAGAATACGAAGAAGACTCTTTCAAAAAAACGTGTCTTCTCATCAAATAAATATTTTCACTATGATAAATGCACATTCATTTAGCTGAAATAATGACATCTTTTAGTAATGAATGTTGGAAAATTTGATTGAATTAAATACTTGTTTAGATTAAACAAATATGTTTTTAAATTCAAGATCCATGTTTCTGATTTAGTCTAGTCGCCAATAACACTTCTGTATGTACTAAGAGGTTCCCGAGATACCTTTTGTTCGAAAGGTACAAAAAGTCCCCTGATTACGAATATCTTGATAATTTCTTTCGAGATCCTAATAAATTTTTGTTCAAACAGTTGTTTAAGATAATGTTATCATTTATTGCCAAAAAAAATTAGAAAATCAGTTTTAGCGTCTCTGAGAAAAATCAAGTTTTTATGATTCTTGCAGTTTTTTCGTATGATAAATTGTTTGCAGTTTAAAGCGTTAGGCAAAAGAAATCTTCAGATTGAATAAGAACTTCTCCCACTGAATTCTTGTTAAATAATTGTTATTTTAAAGAAAAAATCATCTAGACTTTTCATTTGTTGATAGAAAATCATCCAGGCCAACCATAAACGCTCTTACTTCATTGTTTATACAAATTGTTATAAATGAAAACCCTCAATAATTAGAATTATTATTTTTTTTAATAATTTTTTTGGTAATCTTTGATACAAGATTTACTCATGTTACATTTTACTCTGGTGACATTTTCTCTCACGACGAACTATCATTTATTTACAGCCTTTTAAGCAACATATTTTTTAATGCTTGAATAAACTTTTCTATTTTTCACGTATTCCATTTACGTAACCTTTTCTTAATTATTATAGTATAATTGTATACAGGTCTAAGTGAATTTATTTATTCATATCAAGCAATTAGTTGTTTTCCGCTACTGCATAAAAAAATATCTCGACTTATCGAATTAGTACTTTTCTATTAATCTTAGGTGGCTTACTTTTCGCTAATCAAATCTCTTAAATATCACTAGTGCACAAATACAAAATATGGAATTCGGAATAGAAAGAAATACAATTGATAACACTAGCATGGAGATAAGCACCCTCAAGTTATGCTATTCCTAGAATTGCTGTCCTCGTGTGGCCGCGGAATGTGGAATTGTGCGGAGCAAGGGTTGCGCTGCTCACTAACTGCTCATCCATGTGTGAAACAACAGCAGCGTAGAGACAAAGGGGCAGTGCGCGGCTACGCACGCTCGTGTATTGCACAATATTAGGAAATAGTTTACGCGCCACTGAGTGTTTACGTTTAGATTCCTCGGACATATGCTCAACGCAATGCCCGAAACCGTGCTTAACTCCAGGTCCCAGTGTACTGTACACGAGCACAGATGCCACTTTCTTAACTGTGCACGTGCACAGTTGTCACTTACCCAACTGTGCACGTGCACAGGTGGAACTTGCCCAACTGTACAGTGCACAGATGGAACTTGTCTAACTGTGCACGTGCACATATGGAACTTGCCCAACTGTGCACGTTTGTGTCCTTACGTTACGGTTTAGATGAGGGTGGTCCTTCATATCTACGTATAATAAATTGTAAACAGTCAAAATTATTTAAACCTTGTGAAATGGAGCACACAAACATTTGAAAAGTTAGTTTATAAATATTTTAAATATTATTTTTATAAAATTATTCCTTCCGAATTATTACAGATATACTAAAATCTCTTTTTGTACGACATCCCTTGAAATCGCGCCATTGCATGCACGTGAATCAGGCGTAATGTGACCGCTTCCAGCCCAGTGTCGTTCGCACATTAGCACTCCGGCGCCGGGCCGACATGAAACTTTACGCCCGCTACATAAAGCTTGACGCCTGATAAAAAAAAAGTTACACCCGCTACACATAAAAATACAGTATGGTGTGTATCACGGGCATACGGATATTTTGACAAGTCAAAATAGCCTTCTTTACGCCCTTGATACACAATGTACTATTTTGAATTTACTTTTTATTACTCCAATCTTAATAAGCTTCTTTAAGTCTCCCAGTCCATACGGAGACGTTTGATGGCGTTGGGACGTACTAACGGCGACTAACTAGCGTGCCTACTTGGTAGGTATTTATTTTTTTCAAGTTACTCATCTGTCTTTGATTTCACAAAATCCTTTATTAATTTTATGTATTTTCTTATGATGTAACAAAAAGTTAAGTTGAAAAACATTTTTTCAATAACTTTTATCAAAGTTTTACTGTTGTTTGTGTGATGATGTATAATGACGGGTTACACATTTCGCTTAGTCATTCACGTAATCCTGAGAATTCAAGAAATTCAGAGAATTCAAGGAATTCGGAGAATTCAAGGAATTCAGATAATTCAAGGAATTCAGAAAATTCCAGGGATTCACAGCATTCAAAGAATGTAGAAAATTGAAGGAATTCAAGAAATTCATAGATTTCAGGAAATTTTGAGAATTAAGGGTATTAAGAGAATTCGAGGAATTCAGACAATGCCAGGCATTCCAAGAATTCTACGAATACAAAGGATTCAAAATCCTGAGAATTTACAGAACGGTTTTAATTCCTGAAATTCTCATAATAACTTAAATTTTCTGAATTCCCTGCATACTCAAATTCCTTGGATTTGCTACATTCCTTTAATTCAATGAATGCCTTGAATTTGCTGAATGCCTCGAATTCTCTAAATCCCTTGAATTCTTTGAATCCCTTGAATTTGATGAATTCCTTGAATTCTCTTAATTCCTTGAATTCTCTAAATCCCTTGAATTCTCTGAATTCCTTACATTCTCTGAATTGCTTGAATTCTTGAATTCCTGAATGACTAAGAGAAATGTGTAACCCTTCATTATACATCATCACACAAACAACAAAGCCATCAAACGTCTCCATACCCACTGGGAGACTCAAAGAAGCTTTATAAGATAAAAGTATTAAAAAGTAAATTCAAAATAGTACATTGTGTATCGAGGGCGTAAACAAGGCTATTTTGACGAGTCCAAATAGCCGTGCGCCCTTGAAACACACTATACTGTATATGTATGTGTAGCGGGCGTAAAGTTTCATATAGCGTGCGAGAAGTTTAATGTTGGCCCGGCGGCGGAGTGCACATATGCGAACGTCACTGGGCTGGAAGCGGCCACATTACGCCTGCATTACGTGCATGCAATGGCGCGTTTTCAAGAGGGGTCGGACAAAAAGTGATTTTCATATATCTAGAATAATTTGGAATAAATAATTTCATAAAAATAATATTTAAAATATTTTTAAACTAATTTTGAAAATGTTATAATTCTCCATTTCACCAGGTTTGAATAATTGCAACTGTTTACAATTTATTATACGCAGATATGAAGGACCATCCTCGTATGAACCCTTACGTACGGACATAAACGTGTACAGTTGGGCAGGTGACGTCTGTGCACGTGCGCAGTTGGGCAAGTCCCATCTGTGCACGTGCACAGTTAAGAAAGGGGCATCTGTGCACGGCCGAATTAACAGGAGCCCATCTGTGCACGTTGAAATTTCGACGTGCACATTTTTCCAAGTGACAACTGTGCACGTCTAAATTTCAACGTGCACAGTTGTCACTTGGACAACTATGCACGTGCACAGATGGTACTTGGACAACTGTGCACGTCGAAATTTCAACGTTCACAGGTATCCGAATGACGACTGCACGTGCGCAGATGGCACTTGCGCAGTTGTCCGCCTGACCAACGACGTGCACAGTTGTGCGTCTGGCCATCGACGTGCACAGTTGGGCACGTGCAAAGTTGACCCCATCCCCACCCTAATATATGCATATGCAGTTTTTTCAAAAAATTACTATTTTTTCTTTCCGTCTCTTTAAATACGTGTGAGGTATCATTTTTCACGATTTTTTTGTAATAATATTATTAGATATAAACACCTTAAAATTTTTTATTACTTCATGTTTTAAAATTTTTCGAAAATTATTATATTTTTTGGCAATGAGCAAATTTTGTTAACAAAATATTGAAAAAAGGTCAAAGAACTTTTCGTAGATCTTTTGAAGAGGAATAACTTTGTTCTATAAACTTTTTTCGTACCTCGCGTATATTAGAAAAAAATGAACATTTTTGATTTTCAGAAAAATGTTCACCTTTTAATTTTGTTATTTTTTTACATTGTTTCAATTTTCCTGTGCATTTTGAAGAAGTGTTAAATTTATTACCAGAATTAAGAAACAAAATTTAAATATATTAATAAATTGAAAAATCACAGCATTTCAAAGAAAATTTCAACCATTTTTGGCACCTCCTCTAATAAAATTTCTTATGCAAAAGGGACCCCAAACACCAAATTTAATGCTTTTAAAACAATTAGAGCAAAATTCAGCTGTACCGGTTGGACTATTACATGCAAGAGAATGAATTCGATCATCAAAAGGAAAGAGAAAATGGAATCGAATAAATTGTTTTTGAAGTATGCGTGTTATTGTAGGTGAATTATAATTTAGCCACGCCCTTGTAAAATTATCAGTAAACAATTTTTTTATCAAGTTAGCTTGATTAGCGGACACGTTTTACTATAATCGATATGATAAATGTTTGTTAATTTCATGCAAATTTGCTCGAAGTATTGATAAAAATCAACGATTCAAAATGATAATTGCTTGATAAAATAACTTAAGTGTTATGCAACTTTGCCAAAGTTTTTCAAATTTGCTTCTGAATTTTGAATTACAGATGGAACGCCAATAAAATCGATCGACTTTTTTTCAATTGTACAGGAAATTTCTATGATTTGACTAAAGGTCGATACAACCCTTTCTTAAACATTCCATTTTTTGTTGAGAATTCATCTTTTTTTATTGAAAATTTTACCATTTGGTCAAAAGTTGAACTACTATGTTAAGAATTAATTCTGTTAATTGCAAAGTTAAATATTCAATTTTTAGTTGAAAATTAATCTTTTTTAGTTGAAAATTCATCTGCTTGGTTGAAAATGTAACTATTTTGTTGAAAATTCATCTTTCTTAGTTAAAAATTCAAGTCATTGGTTGGAAATTCATGTATTTTGTTGATCTTTTTTAGTAAAAAATTAATCTTTTCGGTTACAAATGGACTTTTTGGTTAAAAATTCAACTATTCGGCTGAAAATTAGTACAACGATTTTGTTGAAAATTCATCTTTTTTAGTTGAAAATATGACTTTTAGGTTGAAAATTGGTGGAAGTCAAATTATCTGCTGGTAAATGTCACCTTTGACTGACTTGACATTCGTCGAATTCACATTATTTGAATCAGTGAAAATTGACTTTAAATCTGTCACTTTTTATTGATTAAAATTCAGAGTATACAGGGCTTCCGTTTCCGACGTGAAAGTGTGTGGTAGCGGTGATTGTGTGTTGCTGAATTAGGTCAATTACAGTGAGATTTGAGGTGAGTTAATGGGCAGAGTGTGAAGGAAGGGTTATTGGAGTGACTGAGTGAATGTTCAAGATAATAAAATTGAAAAAGTGAGTGATATTTTGAGCGTTTGAGTCAGTTTTGGGGTAGCCTGAGAGGTTAATTTGTGTGACGTGTGGAGCAGGGTGGGGAGGCCGGTGCAACCCGGTAGCAGAGCCAGGGCAGGATAGGTAGGGAAAA
>JAABKJ010002684.1:0-27384 GCA_011634705.1 Andricus grossulariae
AAGATTATACCTTACACCTATATACCTATCTACCCTATACCTATATACCCATCCACACATTACTACTATCCAACCAAGCAATTCAGGCCTACCCCGAAAGGTAAACGGCTTAATGATATAATTAACCATAAAAAACTTTTTAACTGAAAATGTAACTACTCCGTTTTTTATTGAAAATTTATCTATTTTAGTTAAAAAATCGTATTTTTTGTCAAAAATTAAACGTCTTGGTTAAAAATGCCTTTTTTTGTTAAAGATTCCTCATTTTAATTGAAAATTCATTTCTTTGGTAAACACTTCAACTATTTTGTTGAAACTTCATATATTTTGTTAAAAATTCATATTTTTTGGCAGAAAATTAGTCTTATTGGATGAAAATTTACCTTTTTGGTTGAACATGTTGAACATAAACTAATGCATAAATGTCAGGTAAAATGAAAAATTGATCAGGGAAAAGTTAGGGGATTTTGAAATTGATATTTTGTAGCAGCCCTGTTTTTTTTTAATAATGCACCTCATGTTAAATTAATTAGGTATGGGCATAATTAGTGGTTGAAGTGGTTGAATTTAACATTCTTTAATTTGCCTTTTCCTTAATAAGTAATTAGATGTGTCAAGGCGGAGATTTCACAAATCACAACGGAACGGGCGGTAAGTCAATTTACGGAAAGAAATTCGATGACGAGAATTTTATATTGAAACACACGGGACCTGGAACACTATCTATGGCGAATTCCGGACCAAATAGCAACGGTTCGCAGTTCTTTCTATGCCTTCAAAAAACAGATTGGCTGGATAACAAACACGTCGTGTTTGGTCACGTTCTCAGTGGATTGGATGTTCTAAAAAAAATGGAAAAGTTTGGGACCAAGGGTGGAACACCGACGCAGAAAGTAGTTATTACTTCATGTGGAGAATTGACGTGAAGTTCGTAGAAATTAAATAGTAAAGGAATCTTTAATTTAAACTTTTTTTTATTTTTTGAAGAATCCTTCATTTATTCATTTGTGAATATGTTACTTCAGATCTTTTAACGTGAATACAAGGATTTTTAATAAGTTTTATACAATGATAATAAAATCGATAAACGAAATACATTATAAATATTTATTCAGAACAGTATTATATATAATAATCTACCATTCATTAATTCTTTCCACATTAAAGCTTCTATCTTTCCGCTCGTTTTTTGAGTATTTTTCGTCTCGCGACTTTTTCTATCATGTCATTGTGACCGTTTATTAGTCAGGGTGGCCATAGATCAGGAAAAACCTGGAAATCAGGGAAAAGTCAATTTGAACATTTTTTATTTTAATTTCAAATTGTTTTATTTCGTTTATGATAGATTTTATGTTGAAAATGATACAAGAGTAAGATTCTGGTCTTTGAATATTATTGATCAGGGAAAATAACAAATTGGTCAAGGAAAAAGTAGGGAATTTTGGAAAATAAATGTTTGCGGCCACCCTGATATAATATTCTTGTTAGTAATTTATTTGTCTTGCATTTGTATTTCTTTTTTTTTGCAGTTGTCCTTTGAGTTGAAAATTCAACTATTTTGGTAGAACATTCACTTTTTGTTGAAAATTCATGTTTTTTTGGTTGAAAATTTGTCTTTTTGTTTTAAAAATTCATCTGTTCCAGTATAAATTTCATATTTTTTAGGTAAACATGCAACGGTTTCGTTCAAAATTAATCTTCTTTGGTTGAGGATTCATGCTTTTTTTTGAAAATTCGTTCTTTTTTATGATTTTTTTTACTGAGTATGAAAGTGTTGTATGTTTCGTTGAAAATTTATCTTTTTTAGTTGAAAATTCAACTATTGCTTTAAAAAATCATGGATTTTGTTAAAAATTCGGCTTTTTTGGCCATAAATTAATCTTCTTGGTTGAAAAATCATCTTTTCTGTTTTAAAATGGATCTCTTTTGGCACAAAATTTCATCTTTTTATTTGAGAATTCAACTCTGGTTCAAAATTTAACGTTTTTTTTTTAAATTAATTTGTTTGTTTGTTGAAATATCAACTGTTACCATTTTCGTTAAAAATTCATCTTTGTCGGTTGAAATTTCAACTATTTGGTTGTAAGTGCAACTGTTTGGTTGGTAGTTCATCTTTTTTGGTAGAAAATTCATCTTTCTCAGGTTAAAATTCAACTGTTTTCTAAAAAATTTATCTTTCTAGCTTGAAATTTCAATTATTTGGTTGAAAATTCAACTGTTCTTGATTGAAACTTAATCTTTCTTGTTTAAAAATTCAACCATTCGTTTGAAAATTCAACTATTTGGTTAAAAATTCAACTATTTTGTTGAAAATTAAATTATTTTTATATTATTTAAATATTATAAATGGATTGTTTTCAATTTTAGCCAAGTTTGCATTTATATATTAGTAGAATATCAAATTGAAAGACTTCATAGTTGCACAATTTTCAGTTCAAAGGATTTGTATTTAAACAATATTGAATTACATGCCTCCAGAATAAATTCAAAATAATGAAAAATTAAGAAAATATTTTGTCATATAAAACTGAGAACATTTTAGAACTATAATTGGAAATTAAATTATTTTTTATTTAAAAATTTTCCAAAGTATTGAAAATTTCAAACTCAATTAAATTAAAAAGAAAAAAACAATTTCGAATTGAATTGCTTCAAATTTTTCAATTTCAAAAACTGGAATCATAGCGACTTTTTTAGTATTCTTTTTTTTTTTTATTTTCAATCATAATATCTTAAAATTATCCGATTTTTAGTTAAGTTTTTAAAGAATCAATGATTTAAAATGGAAAAATATTTGATTGGAACATTTCAAGCATGAATAATAATTCTGAATAAAGAGTGAAATGGAAAAATATTTTAACTTAAAATGTTAAAAATTGTATTGTTTAGAATCGAAATAGATAAAAATTGAACTATCTGAAATTGATAAGTCAGTAATTGAATAATTTCTTTACTTTTGAATGGTTACAAATTTAGAGTTGCGAATTTTCATGTTAAATACTGAATTTTTAATTTTTCCCTTTCATAAGTTTTAATTTTGCAATTCAAAATGAAATGGTTGATTTTCAAAAAGTATAAATTAACAATTTGAAAATTTTTAATATTTGAATGATTTAAATTTACGTAAAATAATTGAAATTTCGAAGGGTTTGAGTAAAAAAAAAAGTTTTAATATCACAATTCTCGGTAACACTAGTTTTCAAAATTAATAGAATTTTCTGCCCACCAGATCTTAATATGATTTTTTATGTACGTATTTTGGTCCACTAAACACGAAAATCACACACACAAATTAATAAGCTGGAATAAGTTCTGAAAAACTTTAGAATAGAAAGTTGTAGAGGATTCAGTTGCTTTCAAATTGTCTGCTCGTTTAGGGAAATCGGTCAATTAGAAATCGAGATATACTCAAAAACGTCGGAACAACTCTGAAAATTAAAAAAAAAAAATTGAACATTGATATCTCGAAAACGCTTCCATAACAAAAATTGAGTGTGATTTTCGTGTTTAATGGGCCAAAATACATGTGAAAATCATAGTGAGATATGGTGGGCAAAATGTCTGTAAACTAGTGTAATTAAACCTTCTCAGTTGTAAATGAAGTTCGGATTCGTATAATTTTCAACTTTTTGTAGTAGACATTTTTTCAGTTTTAATATTTCCCATTTAAAATTACTTAATTTTGAACATTTTTTTAGAATAATTTAATTTTAAAGTTTATGTTTCAAATTTTTTCTATTTTGAACTATGAAAATTACGTTTAATTTATTTTCTGATTTTAGAAAAAATTTTCTGATCAATTCCGATGTTAAATTATGATTTTTTTAGGTAATAACAATTTAAAATTCTAGAATTTCAGAAGCTTTGACTTCAAAACATTCAATTTAGTTTTCAATTTCAAATTGCCAAATTTTAATCGCTTCAAATAAAAAATTATTTGGTCAATAGTTTTCAATTTTGATCGCTTTTAATGATAATAATACTATTTAAATTTCTTTGAATTTTAAATTATCTAATTTAAAAAATTCTAATCTGAAATTTTTCAATTTTTAACATTTTGAAATTGTCTTATTTTCGCAATTTTAATCTGAATTCATTAAATTTCAAGATTCTTCAATTCAAAATAAAATTCATGAATTCTGAACGCTTCGAATTAGAAATTATACAGTTTGAACTACTTTCTCATGAAATTCTACAATTCTGAAAATTTCAGTCTCAAATTTTTCAATTTTGAGAGCTTCTGATTCAACATTTTTTCAAATTAAACAATTTTGAACGCTTTTAATTTGAAATACAATTTTGATTCTTTTGATTTTTAAATGATCCAGTTTTCCAAATTCTAATCTGAAATTATTCAATTTTGAACATTTTGAAATTGTTTTATTTTCGCAATTTTAATCTGAATTCATCAAATTTCGAGATTCTTCAATTCAAAATAAAATTCTTGAATTTTGAACGCTTCGAATTAGAAATAATACAATTTGAACTCCTTTCAAATGAAATTGTCGAATTCTGAAAATTTCAGTCTCAAAATTTTCAATTTTGAGAGCTTCTGATTAAATAAATTTTCAATTTCAAACTATATAATTTTGAACGCTTTTAAGTAGAAATAATACATTTTTAATTCTTTTTATTTTTAAATGATCCAGTTTTCCAAGTTCCAAACTCAATTTTTTCAATTTTGAAATTTTTTAAATTGTCCTCCTTTTTCAATTTGAATATGAATTCATTCAGATTCCAGATTCTTCAATTCAAAATAAAATTCTTCAATTTTAAACGCTTTGAATTGGAAATGATATAATTTCAACTTTTCTAATGAAATTGTCCAATTCAGAGAATTTCAATCTCAAATTGTTCAATTTTGAGAGCTTCTGATTTAAAATTTTTCAATTTCAAACTTTACGATTTTGATCGTTTTCAATTTGAAATAGTGCAATTTTAATTCTTTTGATCTTTCATCGATCTAGTTTTCCAAGTTTTCATCTAAAATTATTTAATTTTGAACATCTTGAAATTGTCCTATTTTCACAATTTTAATCTGAATTCATGCAATAGCGAGATTCTTCAATCCAAAATAAAGCTGTTGAATTTTGAACGCTTTAAATTAGAAATTATACAATTTCCGTTCGAAATATTATCAAACGCTTTTCAATTCGAAATTATTAATTGTTTCAAAAATTTGAAAAACTCTTAATATTTAAATAAAATTTTAATAATGCATTTTGAAATTGTTTATATTTTTAATGTTAGGAAATAGAAGCCCGGGGACGAGAACGCATTCGTGCATTTATTGCCAGTGTTAATGAAAGTAGATATAATAAAATATTTATTAACAAATCAGTATCAAGAGTACAAAAAGTATTTCAACTGTGAAAATAAGAAATTACATCTTTACAAACTGCATCTTAAAGTAACTGTTAACGTTTTTTTTACCAAGATGATAGTTTTCATATCGTTTATCAAATCACCTTTAGGTCTGGCCCAGTTATAAAATTTCCAGAGCAGTTATTTTTCTATAAAAGCTCAATTCTTCACAATCTAGATGGCATTCCGCCACTTGCAACTATTGTCTCTCCTGTCATGTATGAAGCGTCATCACTTGCCAAAAATGCAGCAATGCCTCCCATTTCATCGGGCAAACCCAATCGACCCATAGGGATTTTGGATTTTGTTGTTTCTTCAATCGACTCTGACTGGTACATCTGCAAAGTAAAAATTAATTAAAAACCTTTCTTTGACACAAATCATTACATAAACATATCCTCTCAAAACAGGAGAAATAGGGTTATTTTTCACAAAAATAGGTAAATAATAGGGGGAAAAATATTAAAAATTAAATTTATATATAGGTACCATATTGAATTCAATAGGAAAAGCTTATTTCAAGTCGAAATAGGGTAAGAGTTCCAATGATTAGCATGCCAAAACCCGAAGTAAATTTCTTTAATTTTTTATAAATATTTGATTCAACTGTGTAAGTAACAGATGCATTATTCATAAAAATGATCGCAGAATTTAATTATTTAAAGAAAAACTAGCTAAACAGTAGTATTATCTAATAAATTAAAGAAAGGTGCCAACAATTGGGGGGAGCTACGAATTGGTGCTCTTACCTTATAATTGCACTTTCAACTAAACAAGATTAATTGTATACCAAAAGAGATGAATTTTCAATCCAGATGGACCAATTTTCTATCCAAAAAGATGAATTTGCAACAAAACAGTTGAATTTTTGAAAAAAATGATGACTTTTTAACAAAATAGTTGAATTTTTAACAAAATAATTAAATTTTCAACAAAATAGTTGAACTTTCCACAACAAAAATTATTTATCAACCAAAATTTGCAATTGGCAATCAAATAGTGAACTCTCATGGGAAAGGGGCGAATTTTCAAGAAAATAGTTGAATTTTTAACCAAATAGTTAAATTTTCAACCTACAAACATGAATTTTCAACCAAAAGGTCGAAAAAAGCTAAGAAGATTAATTTTTTTAGAAGACAGTTGAGTGTTCAATAAAAAAAGATTCATTCGCAACAAAAAGTATAGTAGTGGATATTTTAACCAAAAAAAGATTAATTCTTAAAGAAAAATGTAATAGTTGATATTGCAACTAAAAGAGTCTTTAATTTTAAATAAGAAACAATTAAATTCAACCAAAAAATACGAATTTTCAACAAAATAGTTGAATCCACAACCAAAACAGAATCATTTTTAATCAAGCAGTTGCAGTTTTGACGAAAAAAGATCAAATTTCTAGCAAATATAATAAATTCGCAACCAGCACGAAAGATTTTTCCTTTAGGAGAGAAAAAACGGGCAACCAAATTATTGAATTTTGAAGCCAAAAAGGCGAATTCATTACAAAACAGTTAAATTTTCTACCCGAAATTATGAATTTTCAACCAAAAATTAATTTTTGCCCAAACAGTTAAATTTTCTACCAAAATAATAGATTTTTCAATCCAAAAGGACAAATTTTCAACGAAATGGTTGAATTTTTAAGCAAAAAAGGCGATTTTTCTAAAAAACAATTGAATTTTCAACTCGAAATAATGAATTTTTAACCGAAGACTTGAATTTTAAACCGAAAACGACCAGTTTTCAACAAAAAATGGAATAGTTAAATTTGTAGTTCCAAAAATTGATTTTCAACAAAACAGTTACATTTTCAACCAAAGAAATGGATCTTCAACTAATAAAATGAACTTTTAAAGAATTAGTTCAACTTTCAACCAAGTATTTGAATTTTCAAGCAGGAAGATTAATTTTCTACCAAAAAATATACATTTACAACAAAATACAACAATTTTCAACCAAATAGTGGAATTTTCAACTAGAAACGATCAATTTTAATTCAAAAATGGAATGATGAAATTTTCAGTTAAAAAAATTTTCACAAAAAAAACGCATTTTCAACAAAATAGTTAAATCTTCAACCAAATAGTAGAATTTTTAACTAAAAGAGATAAATTGTGAACCTAAAATATAATAGTAGACTTTTCATCTAAAAATAATTAAGTTGCAATAAAAAAAAAGTTGGATTTTGTTAGCGGGTTCTATTAATTCAGTTCGCATTTAAGCGAACAAACGAGAAAAAGGAGAAAAATGGAAAGTTTCTTGAAAACAGGGGAAAAAGGAGGAATTCTCTAAAAAAGGTGAAAAAGAAGGAAAGAAAGAAATAGTGGAAAAAGTGTAAAGTCTGTATTCAGATGCCTTACTTGTAAAATAAAATCACTCATTCTTATTTTTTCAAGCATTTCAAAAAATTGTTATTCACTTTTATATTCTTCCCAAACATGATTAAAAAATAATTTAGGGAATTAGAAAAGGTAACTGGGTGTTTTTAATGCTGGGAACATTTGAATTTTATTCTAATTTACTTCTAAAATTGAGACTTACCGCTTGTGAAAATTTGGTTTTTATGACACCAGGAGCGATACAATTTACTCGAATACCATCTCCTGCAAGATCCTCATATGTGGCTTTGCACAAAGCAATTAAAGCAGTTTTACTAATAGAGTAGACGCCCAACAGCTGTAAATTTAAAATTGAAGAAATTTATAATAAATCAAAATTTAGATTCCTCTTCATCGCCCAACATTCAAATTAAACTACAAAATTCTTGACAATAAAAAAAATAATCTAATGGTGAAATATGTATAATGTACTCATAAATTTCTACATTCCAATTAAAAACCCCAAAATAAAATATAGAGGAGAAAAAAAAGAAGGCAATCTGCAAATTCCCTTTCTTCTTATTTTTTCTCGTCTTTTTTTATTTTTATCTGTATTAAATCACAATCTAAAAATATTTACAAAGAAATGTACAAATTTCTCGTCTTCTTTGGTAATTTTTTTGTAAATGTTTTTTAATTATGATTATAAAAGGACGAGAGAAAAAAGAACGAAAGGGATTAGGAGACGGCCTCATTTTTTTTGCTTTTTTTTTGTATTTGAATGCAGACATTGAAGAGTGTGTTGTTCATCTTTGATCGTTAGATTGGTTTTTCTTTTGTTTTCTTTTTTTGAAGAATAAAGTGTAAAATGGAAATCTAAATAATTGATTTATAAATAAATTAAATACATAAAATACTTTTCGATAAGATAACGTCCATTAATTACGTAAGGGCTTTTCGGGGGGGGGGGGTAAAGCATTTCTTACGTAAGTATGCTCTTTTTAATTATTTTGTTTAAATTGGCTAATTAATACCTGTTTTGGTTGTTGAAATTACTTTTTATACTATTATACACATTATATCATTAATATTTGTTTTATTTTGTTTTTTATAATGTAATATTTCATGATTAATATATTAATTAAAGCTGTTGGAATCCCAGAAAATCTTTGCAACCCTTTAAAATCCCGTGAAATCGTTTAAAATTTTGTAAATCCCTTCAAATTTTTTTAATCATGTGAAAATTCTTTGAAATCTATAGAATTGTATGGGTATCGTACATGATCTCTTGAAAGCCTTTAAAAACTGTGAGGATACTTAAAATCGCGTAACATGTTCAAAATCCAATTTAAAAAATCGTATAATCCTTTAAAATCCGAGGAAACCGCTTGTAATCTCTCAAAACGGTTAAAATGTTTGAAATTCGGTAAAATATTTCAATATATTACGAGATACCATGAAATCTTTGAAATACCTTTAAAATACATTAAAATCTTTGAAATCCGTTGGAATTTTTCCGAGTCTTTTGAAATCCCTTACAATATATTAAAATCCATTAAAATCTTTTCAAATCCATTATTATTTTTAGAAATCCTTGATTATATTTGGAAATCCTTTGAAAATTCGCGAAATCTTTTGAAATCTTACGAATAATCCTCTAAAATCCGTCGAAATACTTTGGAATCTTTTGAAACCTTTTTAAATCCTTTTAAATTCCGTGAAATCATCGAAACTCATTCAGATCTCTTAAACTCCGTTAAAATCCATTAAAACCCCTTTGAAATCGTATGAAATCTTTTTAAATCCTTTCAAACCTTCAAAATGCGTGAAAATACTTCGGTATCACATGAAATATTTTGAAATCCCGTGTATTATTTTGAAATCTCTTCGAACCCTTTATAACCCTTAAAACCCTCTAAAAACTTAAAACATCTTTAAAATCTTCAAAATCCCATTGTAATCGTTTAAAATCCGTGGAAACCCCTTAAAATCTGTTAAAATCTTTGAATTTACGTAAAATGTTTCGAAATACCTTTACAATTAATTGAAATCTTTAAAATCCATGGGAATATTTACGAATCTCTTGAAATCCCTTACAATATATTAAAATCCATTCAAATTTTTTAAAAACCATTAAAATTTCTCAAATCCCTTCAAATTTTTGATAATATTTGAAAATACTTTGAAATTCCGCGAAATCATCTAAATACCTGTAAATCTCTTAAACACCGTTAAAATCAATAAAAATCCTTCAAAGTATTTAGAAATCTCATGAAATCTTTGCAAATCCTCACAAATATTCGAAATTCCATCAAAATCACCTGATATCTTTCAAAATTCATGAAAATATTTCGGTATCACATGAAATCCTTTAAAATACCATGATTTATTTTGAAATATTTCGAAATCTCTCAAAATCTCTTGAAATCCCTTGGAATGCTTCGATATCTCTTGAAATCAATTAAAATCTCTGGAAATCTGACTAAACTCCTCGAAGTCCCTTAAAATATTTTAAAATTTCTTGAAACGTTGAGATTCTCTCTGAAATTGTACTAGAAAATTTCATCAAACTCATGGAACCTTTTAAAATCATTGGAAGTCTGTGAAAACTCTTGTAATCTTTTGAAATCCTTCGAAATATCATAAAACTTTTGTAATCTCTTAAAATCCTTTGAAATTCCTTGAGATCTCATAATGTCCCTATAATCATTAAAATCTTTTGAAATCCCTTCAAACCTCCTTTACAGTAAAAATAATTAATAAAATTTGTATGTATTCATTCAAAAATATAACATTTTACGTACGAACGGAGGGGGGGGGGCTGGAATTTCAAAAATCATCATTACGTTATTAATGGACGTTCCCTAAGGAGGAAATTATTTGCTTACACCGAAGGGTTGATACCCTGCAATCGATGAAATAATAATGATCGAAGGAGATTTGCCTTGTTTGAGAAGAGGTCGAGCCTCTTTCATGAGCAGATATGTACTTTTGACGTTTATGTCGAAAATCTTGTCCCAAACATCTTCACTGCAATCTAAAACTGGACCGACAGATGGGTTCACGGCTGCGTTCGAAACCAGAATATCCAAGCCTCCGAATTTGGATTTTGTCTGCAAAATTTATTATTAATTTGGATTTTATATTTGATATTTAAGAATTCAAAATTAGATAAAAAATGATTATGATTAAATTATTATAATTTTATAATTATTGTTATAATTATATAAAAAATTAAATTAAAAAAATAGTGCATTTTTATTATAAAATTTCAGGGCTCAGATCGTTCGACTTTTTTATTACTTTTTTGAAAGAATGCGACTTTTTGAAGAAAAATGCGACCAAACGACTTTTAAAATTGAAGTGCAGAACTAAAAAAAAATTACCATTTTAATTGAGAATATTAACTGGACAATTTCTAATTGCGTGAATCCGTATTCAAATTAATTTTTTTTTCAAATTGCAAGCCTTAACAGTTGGACATTTTTAAGACGAAAAAATTGAGGATTGTTTAATTTCAAATTAAATTACAGATTTCACACTCTCTCCCCTATTCCCCCCTTATCCCATTTTTTAAAGAATTTCTCTTTTCTCTCCTGTTTTCAAGAAACTTCCCCTTTTTCTCGTTTTTTCGCGCCAATGCGAACTTAATTAATAGAACCCAATAAAAAAATCCAACTTATTTTGGTTAAAAGTTCATTCTTTTTGGTTGAAAATTCATCGTGCCTGGTTGAAAATTAACCATTTTGTTGAAAATTTAACTGTATTCCAAAAAATTCGTAATTTTGGCATGAAAATTCAACTATTTGGTTAAAAGTTCATTTCTTTTTTGAAATTCAACTTTTTTCATCTAAAGTCCAACTATGTATTTGGTTGATAATTCAACTGTTTTTAATTAAAGTGTCTGACAGTTGTCCTTATGGATCATAAATTCATCTTTTATAGTGGAAGAGTCAGATTTCTTAGTTTAAAATCAACTTTGTTGTAGAAAATTAACCTTTTTATTGAAAATTTAATTGTCTTCTAAAAATTTCATCTTTTTGGCATAAAAATTCATCTATCTTTAGTGCATTTTTATTTTGTTTGGTAAAAATTAATTTATTGTTTTTTGAAAATTCAACTATTTGGTTAAAATTTCATCTTTCTCGGTTGAAAACGATGTATTTGTAAAAAGCTCAACTTTTCAGACTTGCAATTCAACTGTCTTCAACAAAATTCGTATTTTGACTAGAAAAATGAAGTACTTGGTGGATAATGTTTTCGATTGAAGTGTCTTTATAGGTTGAAAATTCCATTATTTTGTTCAAAACTCATGTTTTGGTCAAAAACTCAACCGCTTGGCCGAACATTCATCTTTTTCGATAAAAAATTCGTCCTTATGGATTAAAAATTCATCTTTTGCGGTGGAAAAGTGATATTTTTTTATTGAAAATTCATCTTTCTTGGTTCAAAATTAACTGTTTTGTTGAAAATTCAACTGTCTTCTAAAAAATTAATATTATTTCCTTGAAAATTCAACTAGTTGGTTGAAAATTAATCTGTTATTGTTGAAAATTAGTTTTTTTTTTCTTTGAAAGTCCAACTATTTGTTTGTAAATGCAACTGTTTCGATGGAAATTAATTTGTTTTTTGATAATTCGTCTATTTGGTTAAAAATTCATCTATCTTGTTTCAAAACGATCTGCTAGTAAAAAGATAAACTTCTCAGGCTAAAAATTCAACTGTCTTCTACGAAATTCATCTTTTCGACTTGAAAAATATACTATTTGGTTGATAATGTTTTCGATTGAAGTGTCTTTATAGGTTGAAAATTCAATTATTTTGTTCAAAACTCATTTTATGGTCAAAAATTCAACCGCTTGGTCGAACATTCATCATTTTCGATAAAAAATTCGTCCTTATGGATTGAAAATTTATCTTTTGCGGTGGAAAAGTGATATTTTTTTAATGGAAATTTATCTTTCTTGGTTCAAAATTAACTTTTTGTTGAAAATTCAACTGTCTTCTAAAAAATTAATCTTTTTTTTCTTGAAAATTCAACTAGTTGGTTACAAATTGATCTATTGTTGTTGAAAATTCGTTTCTTTTCTGTGAAAGTCCAACTATTTGTTTGTAAATGCAACTGTTTCATTGAAAATTAATTTGTTTTCTGATAACTCATATATTTGGTTAAAAATTCAACTGTCTTCTACAAAATTCGTCTTTTTGACTTGAAAAAATAACTATTTGGTTGATAATGTTTTTGATTGAAGTGTCTTTACAGGTTTAAAATTCAATTATTTTGTTCAAAAATCATGTTTCGGTCAAAAATTCAACCGCTTGGTCGAACACTCATCATTTTCGATAAAAAATTCGTCCTTATGGATTGAAAATTTATCTTTTGCGGTGGAAAAGTGATATTTTTTTATTGGAAATTTATCTTTCTTGGTTCAAAATTAACTTTTTGTTGAAAATTCAACTGTCTTCTAAAAAATTAATTTTTTTTTCTTGAAAATTCAACTAGTTGGTTAAAAATTCGTTTCTTTTCTTTGAAAGTCCAACTATTTGTTTGTAAATGCAACTGTTTCGATGGAAATTAATTTGTTTTTTGCTAATTCATATATTTGGTTAAAAATTCATCTTTCTTGTTTGAAAACGATCAATTTGTAAAAAGTTGAACTTTTCAGGCTGAAAATTCAACTCTCTTATACAAAATTCATCTTTTTGACTTGAAGATTCAACTATTTGTTTGATAATGCAACTGTTTTTTTATTGAAGTGTACTTGTAGGTTGAAAATTCAATTACTTTGTTAAAAACTCATCTTTTTGGTCTAAAATCCAACTGCTTTGTTAAACATTAGTCTTTTTGGATAGAAAATCGTCTTTTTGGCTTGAAAATCCAACTATTTGGTTAACAATTCAATTATTCTGTTCAAAATTCATCTCTTTCGATTGGAAGTTCAACTATTTGGTTGTAAATTAATTTTTTTTTTAAATTCAACTATTGGGTTGAAAATGCAATATATTTAGACTTGACATCTTAAGAATTTAAAGTGCTTCATGTTGAGTTCAACATTATATCAATAATAATGTTATTTAAAAGAATTGATTCCCCTATTATTCCCTTACTTTCGTGAAAAATCACCCTATTTCCCCTGTTTTGAGATCATATTGGCTGTGAAGTATGATTTATTAAAAAATGAATAATTTAATTTATAGTCAAATTATATAGTCTCAAATTTAAAGCCATCATTGTTGAGTAATTTCAAGTTTAAAGTGTTGAAAATGAAGTCGATCCAAACGCCCAATTTGGGAGGTTTAAACATTTTTTGTAGTTCATACCTCATCTAAGAGACGTTTTCTATCTTCTTGGTTTCCTACGTGACAAACGACTCCAGATGCTTGTAATCCTTCATTCAGTAATTGTTGTACTGCAGAATTTACATTAGCTTCTTTTCTGCTACTGATCATAACTTTAGCACCTTCTTGTGCTAATCGTTTTGCAATAGAGAACCCAATTCTGAAAAGAAGATACTGTTTTATTTGTTCATTTTGAAATTATATTGTTTGAAATTAATTTTTTTAAGTGGAAATTCAACTATTTTATTTTTGGTTGAAAACTGATCGCTTTGAGTTAAACATTCATGTATTTTGTTGATAATTCGTTAATTTTGGTAGAAACCCTGGTGGACATAATTTTTACAAGAAAGTTCAGCATTTCTACAACTGTAATTTTTTTTAATACATGTACTTTTTTTTGGATAAAATGTTCAAAATTTATCAACAAAAAATACAATTAAATACAAATAACTAATTTTGTCTTGTATTCTCTGGTAGAAAAGTAAAAAAAAATTAACAATAAAGTATAAGTTTCTACAATTCCAAAATTTGTATAACTTTTTATTATTATTTTTTTTACTTTGTTGTAAAAATCTACAAGGTATTACTGCTAATAAACAAAAAGCTTCTATGTTTAATCTTTAAAGAAATGGTGAAATAATAAAAGACAATAATGAATAATTGTTATTAAACAACAAAAAACCATACGTTTGAAATTTTTTTTCTTCAAATATATAGCAATCGATTGGAGACTATATATGTAACTTAAAATTATGTCTTTTCAATGTTCTCAATTTTCATCGTTGGTAAAAAAAGAACAACTTTTTGAATGCAAATAAAAATTGAACAATTGAGATAGAATTGATGAAATTGAAGTTAAAAATGAAAAATGTTGCAGTTTAACGGCTTTTAATGAACAATTTTTCAATTGAAAAGTGTTAAAAGCTTCCATTTCATACGCGCAAATTATTGAGCGTTTGAATCAAAAAAATTTGAAGCTTTAATTTTAAAAGTTTAAAATTCAAAAGTATTCCACTTTGAGTATTTTAATTTGCAGTTAAGTATAACTTCAAATGAAAAAATTTGTATCTTCAAGACTTCGAATCTAATAATATTTTCAATGACCGTGATCAATTCTTTCTGAATTGTTCAATTTTTATTTGCAGTTAAGAAGTTGTTCCTTTTCGATCTAGGATGACAAATATTAAGAACTTTGCAAAAACATAATTTTAAATGACATACATGATGTCCAATCGATTGCTGTATATTCGAAAAAAAAACGTCAAGCTCACGGTTTTTTGTTGTTTAATAACGATTATTTATTATTGTCTTTTAATATCCTACCATTTCTTTAAAATTTAAACATAGAAACTTTTTTTGTAATAGCGATCATGTACACATCTTAATTTAAAATTATCTCATTGCACTATTCTAAATATTTGTCATCCTAAGTCGAAAAAGAACAAATTTCTGGCTGCAAAACCTGTAAATTCCTGTAGATTCTTGTAGTTTTAAGTTCTTGTAGTCGTACTTTTTTCGTAAATTCTTTAAGGAAATTAAATCCTCAATAAAATACAATAATATAAAATAAAAGTACAAAAATCGACCGAATAATAGAAAAAAGTTGAACTTTCTTGTAATGTTGGTTGTAACTTATTGTATTTATTTATAGATTCCTGTAAAAATGGTTTTAGTTTATTGTACTATTTTTTGGAACAATTTTTCACCAGGGTTGAAGATTCATAATTTTAATTGAAAATTCATCACTGTATTTAAAAAAATTTTTGTGTTGGAAACTTAATTATTTTAACTGAAAATTTATCTACTCCATTTTTGTTTGAAAACTGATCTTTTTTTAGTTCAAATTCAACTATTTGGTGGAAAATTGATCTTTTTTATTTGAGAATTCAACTATTTGTTTGAGAATTCATGTATTTTGTTAAAAATTCACCTATTTGTTTCCAAATTCATTTATCTTGTTAAAAATGCAATACTTTTACTTGGAAAGTTAGGAATTTGAAGCGGTTTATTTGATATTCTAATTATTAAATAATTCTTAGATAAAACCTGTAATTTCTTTGGTATTAGCGATTAATTGTTTATTAAATATTTAAGATCCCAGCTATAAAACAGTTACTATCAGCATTAGAAGTTTTTTTAAAGAATTTTGAAAGGTTTAAAAAAAGGTGTTTCCAGATTCTTTGGAAAATTGAAAATGATTTTTCATTTAAAAAAATGTTAATTTCAAGAGAATATTTCAAAATATTTTTAAAATTGTCAACAAAAAATCTGGAAGATTTCAAGGCAATTTTTTAATTTTGCAGGATTTGAAAAATGTTTTAGGAAAAATTGCAATCCGCTTAAAATATATGTCGATGTTTAAAAAAAAGTAGTTTAAAATTTAAAAAGATTTAAAAAAATTAAAAACAAATTGTAGATTTTTTAAGATTTTGAAATAAAATGTTTACATTTTTTAAGGATTTTGAAATAAAATGTTGCAGTTTTTTAAAGAATTTTCAAAGTTTTAAAGATGATAAAAATTTTTTCTTGATATTCCTTGAAAAAATATTTTTTGTTTGGAAAAAATAATTTTAAGAGAATATTTAAAAATAATTCAAAACAAAAATAAATTTTTATGAATAGTTAAAAATTGAACAGTAATTCAATTAATCATCAATATTTATTCTAAACTACTTAAAATATAATTTATAATGTAACTTCTTATTTAAAAAGTGTTCGCAGTTTAAAAATATATTTTTAATCGTTCAACCCTATAATGATTACAAAAAAGAAAAAACTAACAAAAATACTAAAAAAATATAATTTTTGGAAATTTTCTTTGTGTCTGTGAAAATTTATTAGTACACATAAACGCTCCTTAGTCTTATTTATTCGCTTATTTTCCCAAAATTTCAAAAATTGTAATTTTTATGAATTATAAAACATAGTTGATATTATTTTTTGTATATTATTCTAGATAAAAGATATATTATGAAATTAAAATATTTTTGATTAATATTAATATTATATTTTTATTTCAAAATTGCGTGAGACAAACTTACAATTATTACAATTTTTTAGTCAGTGTGGATGACTGATATATTGCACGTGATAAAAAAATTAATATATTGCTAGATTAATAATAAATTTGTTTGAAGATAGGAATAATTTGTTAAAAAAAATAAAATAATGTAATTAAAATCCAAAACATACCTATTAAATAAAAAACATTGTCTATATTTATAAAGAATAATTTGTTGATCTAACCAGAGATAAAAATTAAATTAAAAATTTAAAAAAAATCGTACCCTTGCGTAGATGCAGTCACAATTGCAACTTTTCCTTCTAATCGCCTACATACACCAGATGTATTTGCGGAAAAGGTTCTTATCATTTGATCTGCTGCTGCTCGCATCATTTTAGTCAAAGTTTAAATTGTTCTATTCGAATTCTACAATCTACGGTCTACACTCCACAATCACAATTTCCACTGTGCAGTGTTTGTACTTTGAACGCAAAACAGCTGATTGTCAGAATCATTCCTTTCAAAATTCCACTCAGAATCGCCAACGATATTTTATAAATCTCTACCTTAGACAATTACCAAAGATCTGTGATCTTACTCAAAAATAATAAGAAAAGTTGAAAAATTTGCTTTAGAGTTTTGAATGAACAGACTGAATAAATAAATGTGAGAGAAATAAGTGAAGCAAACTCTATATTAAACATTTTACTAGTTTTTTTATTGAAGTGGAAAATATGACTTCTAAATTTAGGTTGGCTAACATGAACGCGCGGGTTTTTTAAAAGGACAAACTCGGGGCCGTGCTTAAATTACGTAAACTCGTTTGCGTGTGTGGGGGGGGGGGGGGGTCAACGATTTTTCTATGCTGTAGAGGGAGAGTGTGTTAAAAACCATTTCTCACGTAAGATATTTTAACGTCTGCGAATCATTAAAAATCATAAGTTAAACAATTTGAAAGAAAATTCAACTATTTGGTGGACAGTTGAACTGCTTTGTTAAAAATTCATTTTTTTAGTTGAAGATTCCTCATTTTAGTTGAAAATCTATTTCTTTGTTTGAAAATTTGACTAGTTTCTTAAAAAATTGTTTTCTTTCGTGGTTGAAAATTAATGTTTTCAATTGAAAACTTAAGTATTCCATTTTTGATAGAAAATTGATCTTTTTTAGTTAAGAATTCAACTGCTTGGTTCAAAATTCGTCTGTTTTATTAGAGAATTAATCCTTCGATGTAAAATTCAACTATTTGTTGAAAAATGTATGGATTTTATTGAAACACTTTTTGGTCGAAAACTAATCTGTTTTAGTTGAGGATTCAACTGTTTTTTGCAAATTCATCATTTTTTAATTGAATTCAATTGTTCTAAATTGAAAATTTAAATCTTTTTTGGTTGAAATTTCAACAATTACATTTTTTTGAAAAATTCATCTTTTTGGTTAAAAATTAATCTTTGCAACTGAAAATTCAAATATTCCATTTTCGGTAGAAAATTGATATTTTTTAGTTCAACATTCAACTTTTTGGTTGGCAATTTAGGTATTTGGTTCAAAATTCATTTTTTTGGTAGAAAATTAATCTTTTCGGTTGAAAATTTACATATTTGGTTGCAAATTTATAAATTGTGTTAAAAATTAGTTGTTTTTTTCGTATAAAATCAATTTTTCAGTTAAAAATGCAACTATTCGGTTGAAAATGAACTTTTCTATTGAAGATTTATATTTTCGGGCTGAGAATTCAACTGTTTGGTACAAAATTCGTCTGTTTTATTAGAGAAATAATCCTCTTGGATTGAAATTCAACTACTTGGTTGAAAATGTATGTATTTGGTTGAAAATACTTTTTGGTAGAAAACTAGTCTGTTTTAGTTGAGGATTCAACTGTTTTTTTGCAAATTCGTCTTTTTTAAATTGAATTCAATTGTTCTAAATTGAAAATTTAAATCATTTTTGTTTGAAATATCAACTATTACATTTTTTTGAAAAATTCATCTTTCTGATTAAAATATAATTTTTGCAACTGAAAATTCAAATATTCCATTTTCGGTAGAAAATTTATCTTTTTTAGTTCAACATTCAACTTTTTGGTTGGAAATTTAGGTATTTGGTTCAAAATTCATTTTTTTTGCAGAGAAATAATCTTTTTGGTTGAAAATTTACCTGTTTGGTTAAAAATTCATGTTTTTATGTTAAAAATTCTACTAAAATGGTTGAATACTTTTTGTTACTAAATATTAACTTTTTAAACTAAAGATTTAATAATTTGTTTGAAAATTAACTTTTTTATTGAGGATTTATATTTTCGGATTGAGAATCAACTGTTTTGTAGAATACTCGCCTTTTTGGCTGCAAAATTCAACTATTTGGTAGAAAATGCAACTTTCTGTAGCAAATATGTCTTTTTGTAATTTAAAATTAATTTTTTCAAATCAAAATTTAATTTCACTTTTGTTTGAAAATTCATCTTTTTTAGTTGAAAATTTAGCTATTTGGTTAAAAAATTAGCTGAGTCTAGTCGTCCCGAAAAATTCAGAGAGTTGGAAAATGAGATGGACTCGTAGTCACGAAAATTTTGGGACGACAAGCCAAGTTTAAAAAAAATATTTTACTACTTATCCCGAATTTCGGGACGATGAGACACTTCGTAACAATGTATATTTATTGTTGAAAATTCAATAAGTTGGTTAAAAATTTATGTTTTTTGCTGAGAATTCGTCATTTTTGGTACACAGTTAATCTTTTTGGTTAAAAATTCATCTTTTTGTTTGAATATTCGTCTTTTCGGTTAGAAAAATTTAACTATTTGGTTGAAAATTCGAATGTTTTGTAAAAATTTCGTCTTTTTGGCTGGAAAATTCAACACTTTTTATGACATTTTCTTTATTGACCGAAAATTCATTCTTGTTTGAACATTCAAACTCTTTTGTCAAGAATTCGTCTTTTAGATTTCAAAATTCATCTCTTTTGTTAGAAATTTCATCTTTGTTGCTCAAAAATACAACTATATGGTAGAAAATGAATCTTGTTTGCTTAAGGATTCAACTATTTTCTTGAAAGTTTTTCTATTTTGAAACAAAACAAAAAATTCAATTCAACTCTGTTTGATGTAAAATGAAAATCTGTTTTTGATTTAAAAATATCAACTATTACATTGTTTATTGAGAATTCATATTTTTTTGTTGAAAATTCAACTACACTGGGTTGAAAGTTGAACTACCTTGTTGAATCATAATAAACGGTAAGATTTTAGCAAACCCGAAATAAATTCCCGAACAAAAATTTAGTCGACAAAAATACGTAAGATAGGGGAGTGTGGGGGGGGGGCAGGTATAGAGGCTAGAGAGATGAATTTAAACCGAACGATCCACTGGTCTTCTATCCGCCGTAAGCAATGGATCATACAAATCAACGAAAGTTATTAAATGACATCCAAAAAGAGGTGAACCAGATGCTCACCTTTTTTGATGTAATTTCTAAAAAGGAAGACAAAGTTTCAAGAATTTTCAAATCGGTTTCAAATCCCGCGGATTTGGGATTTCTAGTAAAATTAAAAAAAGAGTGGGAGGATGAAAAATATAATCTTCAACAGACGATTTTAAGACTCCGAGTTAAAAGGGCTCTACTGAAATACCTGCTCGAGTAAGTATAATCTCAATTTTCCAATGGTAAATGTTTTGTTGTGCAATTTAACAGGATTTAAATATAGCAGTGGTAAATACTAGGGTGGCTAAAAAAAACAAAGTTTTGAATTTGTTGCCCCCCCCCCATTTTTTTAGGTTTCTAAAAAAAGTGAATCGTTAAGCAATTTTTTCCTAATTTGAACAATTTAATTTCAATTCCGTGGATTAAATGTATTTTATAAACGCTGTGGTCTATTTATTGAACTTGAAGAGTGCATATTGTAATTTTAATTATTTTTTTTATTATTTAAATGATTCATTTTTGTTGCTGGTTTTTTCACAAGTTCCAAAAGTTTAGCCTAAATCTTAGTTTTTACAAGTTACATCTTGTGGTTTAAACCATTTTTATTTGTTTAAATAATTTATTGTCTTATAATATCGTGAATTAATGGTAATTTCTTAATTCTTTGGCCTAATTTATGAATGCTTAAACAATTTATAATGATTTAAATGCAACTTTTGACAGGAACAGGCTAAAGAAACGTTTTTTTTTTTTTTGCTTTTTTCAATCAGTTTTATTATATTCTTGAAAAATGTAATAAATTAGCAAATTCCTACGAGACGTTTATAACCAGGAGTATTTTTTTTCAGGGAGCAATAGTCATGTTTCACAAGATGAAGAAACCAAGCGTCAGCATGAATCTTGATATATCGTATCTCACAGTAGTATGGGATAATATGCTTCTTATTTATTCATATATTATCATTTTAATAAATATTTTCTAATATTTTTCTGTTTCTATAATTTTTTAACATTAAAAAAGCTGTTACGTAATTTAAGTACGGTCCCTAATTGAAAATTCTGGTCATTTTTTTAAATTTCCTAATTCTGGTGATTTTATTTATATTAAGGTGTATTATTATAAATTATTCATAATGAGACGTAGTTTAAAAGAAACATTTGAAAACAAAAATTTCTTTTTACTTCTTGCATTTTTCAAAAACAAACTTTTTAATTGAATTTTTGAGAAAAAAAATCCATTTTGGATTTTCTTTAAATTTGTTTATGGATAGCTTACAATGTGCTCAAATGTGCTCTAAAAGTCCTGTAAAGTGTAAATATAAAAATAGGATCTCCCTTCGTATTCGAAAAATAATAAAAAACGAACGCCGGGACTATGCCATGCAACGGCGTACGTTATTAATTATTTCTCAAAAACTAAGAGAGATCTAATTGTAATGTATAAACTTTTTTTAGAGACGTTGTGAGCTATCCATAACAAATTAATAGAAAATCAAAAATGGATTTAAAAAAAATCCGTGCCAATGAAAAAAGCAGCGTATCTGCAGTTCGGATAAGTCATCTTTCACTTCCAACAATCCTTAAAATTGGACTTAAATGTCCTTGATTCTAATGGTGCTTACTGAATATCCATTTTTCAATACGCTTTATTACATTTGACGACAAAATATTAGCCTAATTTTTTATGACAAATTTAATGTCATGTAATTTTATGAAAAAAGGTTTAGATCCATTTTTTTACATAATTTATTTTTTCTTCTAACAATCAAGACTTTTATTGTACCTATACTTGTAGATATTTTCAATAGGACTTTATCCGTACCTAATAAATCATTTTTTAATTATTTTAATTATGTTTTTTTAACTTTAAATAATAATAAAATTAGGAGAGTACTAAATGAACATGAATAAAATGTATGTGGTACTAATTAACTTCATATCAAAAATATCTATAAGTTTATGAAAAAGTAAATTATGTAAAAATGCATATATAAAATTAATGTTCTAGAAAATGACACAACACCATTAAACTTCCTATAAAAAACTAGGCTCTTATTGTTGCAAACATTTTTTTATAAGCACGAAAGCAACGAATATATGTAGAGTTTAACATTTGACCTCGATGAGGCAGTTTAATATTTCATTCGACTTCATTTAATTTTTGTTTGTATAAAAAAAAAAACAAGAATTTCCACACGCACATTGCACTTTTCAAACTTGGCGATTTTTGGACCACCCTGATCACACACTTAAAAGGATGATAAACAGTCGTTTATGAAAATTGCTAAATATAACAAATTTTGTAACTTGAAATTTTGTCTTTCGGTTTAGAAAAAAATCTCAATTTTGATTGAATCTTCATCAGTGAGATCTTATTTTTTTTCGTTAAAATATTATCTACAATTATATTTGGCTGGTTCTTATTGAAAAAAAATTCAGTTGAATGAGCATGAAACAAATTGATAATTAACTAAATAAATTGTATCTATCTATATATCTAACTAGATAGATTATTTCTAACTTCTTTCCAGTCAAATTCATCTGTATAGAATTGCAGATAATATTTTAAAGAACAAAATGAGCCATCAATGCGATTAAGATTGAATCAAAATTACGATTTTCTTTCTTCATATCCCCTTATATTTTTCTTTTACAAATTTTTATTAATGTTTTTCATTACAAATAGGTGAATTTTTATTTACTCTAACCCATTTTAATTTATGTGCCTCCGTACCATACAAATATGTATTTAAAAAAATGTATTCTCACTCAATAATATGTATATTATTTAACATTATATATATACAATAAAACAATTTATGATAAACAAGTGCCTTTACTTCCCCTTTTTCTAATCTTAAGTTAAATGTATAACTAATTCAGTCAGTTACGAGCATCGTAAATATTGTGCCGGATTTTTTCGGTCATAATATACTATAATATAATCTGTCGTTTTATAATAATCGTCCCATATTACAATATATGATATAATCCTCATTTTTCTTTTTCCTTTTTAATTCATTTTTGCCCACAACGTTCTTAAGTTATTTTTGCTCTGAAGATTTTTTAAACTTACTTTTATTATCAGCCGCTCAGTTTTCAATTTTGACTCATTTTATAAAATTATATGAAAAGAAAAAAAATTTCCTCGCAAATTTCGAATAAAGTTTAGAGGATCATTTAAATAACGCCGTTATATATTAAAGTATTGAAATCGAAATCGGATCTTAATTTTCTCTTCCGGCATCTTTTACTGTACACTTGGAACAAAAAAAATGATTGACTTAAAAATAACGAGACAAATGTAATTTTTCATTATTCTAACGCTTGACAGCGTTGTGCAATGTGCGTTTTTTTACCCAAAAGAATATGAATGATTTCATTGGCTAAAAACAATCACTTCCCATTTGTGATAAAAATGTGGGACGGGGGAAAGAGACTTTACCTAGATGACTTCATATAATTTCACTTTTTATTTTATACAATTAATTGTTTTTATTGCTCAACTCACATCATATTTCGAGACTTACTTTAATAAAGATAAAAATTAAGACTTGAATTTGTCACCAAAGTGAATGACATGCGAAAAATATGAAGTGAAACATAAAATGTATAAAATAATTTTTTTTCTTCAAATTTATTCTTCTCGAAAACTGTGAAAGATATTTGGATGCATTCATTTTTAAGCGAAAAATACCTTCAAGCACTATAAGCCACTTAGTTTTACGAAAAATTCCGCAGTACTAGTCAGTGCCCTAATTCTAAGCAAACTATAATGACATTTGAATGTGCGATTGACGCCGAATGCGTCATTTCCGTCTTATTTTTGTCATACGATACATATATAAACAAAAAACATATCCAAAATATGACCGCCCCGCTGTGTTGGGAAATTTCGCGCACAATACAAATAGAATGAGGAGGTTAAAATTAAAATGTATTGTGTGGAAATTATTCCTTGAACATTTTTTAAGAGGAAACTAAACTTTAATTTACAAAAAGTTAATAAAAAGTACTTTTTTTCTCAAATTTTTCAAAAAACGAGCTTTTCCCATTAAAAACTTCATGATAATTCTAAAAGCCCTGGGTTACGGGTTAATGTTTGCCGATTTGAAAAAAAGGGATTTTCTTTTACTGGAAAATCAAAAAATTTGAGGGGGTCGATCAACTATAATCGAAAGTCGAATTTTCGGACCACCACCCTAGTGTTACAGTGTCACACGCCCTGGCATACGCCCCGACACGTTTTTTTTTTAAAGACTCAGGATTAAATCCTACAGAAAGACTTTAGGCCCGATTTTTTAATTTCACGTTGTGGAATTTATTATTTAAACAATTCGATAAATAAAATCGGGAATTTACTGTTCATAATCCACTACAGTCTACAATTTTTGACCGATTTTGATGTTTTTTTAAATGCTCAGGATTAAATCCTACAGAAAGACTTTCGGACCGATTTTTTAATTTCACTCCGTGGACTTTATTATTTAAACAAATAGAACATCAATGGCCGGAAGTCGTTCTGCATGATTTAATCCTGAGTATTAAGAAAAGAAAATCGGTCAAGAAATGTGGGCTGCAGTGAATTATGAACAGTAAATTCCGGATTCCTCCCACTGTGCGGTGGCCGTGCACGGTCCCACTAAAATAACGATATTTCGTGATCTAGAAGAATCACCATCAATTTTTTTTAATTGAGAGGTGAAATTATATCGAATTTTTATATCCTAAATAGAAAAAATAAAAAGGTGCGTTATGAATGAAAAATTAAATTAAAAAAAGTTCTGGACTTTTTTTTGGTCCAAATGTTCAAACAAAATCTTTCATATTATAATATTAAATCATCGTATACTTTTTTCTGTAATACCCTAAAGTTGCATTCAAATTTGGTTCACGGTTTTCGAAATAATGATAGTTCAATAAAATGTGATGCCGAAATTCAACATAGCGTAACTTCCGTAATTTGGAAATTTGGTCTAAATCTTTTGGACAAGAAATATCTCTTATTTAACACCATAATGTCACCAAATTTCATTAAAATCGAACGTCCACTTGCAGATCCTGATATTTCTGACGAACGCTATACCTTTGGAAATTGTCGGTACGACCAGCGCGAGTATTAAAAATTGTTGCTGATTTTGAAACATGATGATTCGTTCAAAGAAGGAACAAGAAACTTTAAAAAAATCGTTGGAAAGCGTATTAAATTACGCGTCGAATGACCCCCGAATAGAGATGTTTTTGACTTTTTGAAGAGAATAGACCACGTGAGAAGTTTAAAAAAAATGCAAGAATTTCTCGAATTTTGTTCTACTTCAACTTGTGGGATTACCTAGGAAAAGGTGGTAAAAATCTGAAGTTCATACCACACATTCTCTGTAGTCTTATCTTTAATACAGTTTGATAAAACTCTCCAACGGTTCTTTTTTAATTTCCTTACTCCTTTTTTGAACGAGTAATGACGTTTCAAAGTCAGCAGCGATTTTTTATTTTTTTATTATTTTAATAGATTATTTAAAAGGTATTTTAATAGGTAATTTCCGACGGTAGTGTATAGTGGGCCAGGTATGTTTTTCGATATAATGTTAGAAACAAAGCTTAAGTTTTTTTTCTTCAATTTACAAGATAATTTCTAAAAAAAACTTCCAAATCCGTTAACAATTACAGTCTGCAGACTATTTTTAACAGCAGATACCAGGCGACACAAGCATTCAACTGGACTGCTGCTCTTCAAATATTCATAACTCGCGAACCAGATGCGTGTCCATTAATTTTTTTAAATAAAAGATAGAAGAACCAGGAATATGATTCTAAAATAAAAATATGCGTTTTCCATCAAAAATCAAACAGAAAAAAATTTTCAGTCTTTTCTGAAAATTGTAAAAAATTGAAAAAACTTTTTTTATATAAAACTGCATTTTTTACAATATGCCTATAAAATTTATCATAGTGAGAAAGAAATTATAAGCAATATTACAATTTAAAATAAAATTAAGCTCAAATTTCAAAATTTGTGCGTAACTCGCAGCATTTTATAAATTTTTAAAGCATTTTCAGCCACAAAGTATTACCCATACAGCACTACATCTTCACCAACTTTCATTGAAATCAATGACATAAGCTCAGTTATGATATTCCTGACTTGGAAAGCATCACCTAAAACAAGAAAAAGTATACTGAACTCACTTGATGTCATACTAAGTCACTCAAAGTCTCTTAAAGTCAAGTGCAGTTATCTAAATTATTTTAATTAAGTCACAAGGTGCAAATATTTGAATTCTCTGATCTGTTAAAATCACTTCAAGTCAACTGAAGGACCAAGTCACTTAAATTTACGCAGTCACTTAAAGACAATATAAGTCAATTTAAGGGGAAGGCCTGCTCTGCGACATTGAGTTTGAGATGAGACTAGTATAAATCGATAGAACGTCGAAAAATATTACACACGTATAGCGGCTTTCTTGTAATTGGGACCTAGTTTTTTTAATCAATTTTGGAAAATCACGATTTTCGTGCTGTACGAGTATCTACCGTGGCGCATGAGATTTTCCCAACCGAAGTCAGTGGTACAGCGGTAAGGTGGTTGGCTGAGAAATACGCTGTCGCGCATTCGAATCTTTTTGGCGATTTTTTTTCCTCTCTTTATTAAAAACGTGTTAAACAATTATTTTATAACCCCTCAGGGTGATTTAATTTTTTTCCTCCCTTTTTTTGAATTTTCCAATTCAATGAACTAATTATATGAAATATGTTATTTATTATAATTAATTATAATGATAATTGATTAAAATAATTATAATAACATAATATAAAATATGAATATAAATATAATATAGAAGTTTTAGGCTCCGGAAGCTACGATCATGGCTCCTTAAAGCAACCAATCCCGACGCAATTGGAACGTGTACGTCATCCACTTCTGCTCCTTCTGTCCTAGAAGGTAAG
>JAABKJ010002685.1:0-27378 GCA_011634705.1 Andricus grossulariae
CTAAAAGTACAGCCAGCGCCACCCTCGGCCGTACTCAACATTTCCGTCACTTTCATTTCAGAGTGTCACGGGGCTGCAAGAAACCGTCTGCGAGTTGAAGCACCGCGTTAGTCAAACGATATTCGAATAACAGATAATTATTTATTTTTCTTCCTGTCCTTCATCTCTCTGTGTATAAAATTAGACTAATAAATTTAATTTGATAAAATAACCAAAGTAAAATGATTAAATTACGTGAAGGTCCGAATCTCTAAACCATTTTTCATAATTGTGTAGATATTATTTTGATATCGATTTGATTTTTCTTGGAATGGCGCCGCAGATGGAAAGCCAATCAGATCACCGCTTCTTCGGGCACGGACTTTAGTTTCACCAATGACAGTTCTGAACTGAAATACTCCAGCAGCGGGAAATTTAAATCACGCATTTTTGTATTCTCAAAAAAAATGATTACTTTTTAGAAATTATAGTGCTAATAATAAATATGTATAATGAACTGTATTAAGAGTAAGCATTATTCTATATTTTATTATAAAATCTCCATCACGTGTACCGTCCCCGTCATTGGAAGCGCAACTAAAAAGTTCTAAAATAGGTGACTGAAACGATATCCAAAAATAAATCAGGCCTCACTCCTCTTCGGGATTTCGTCGTTCTATGAGTAGGAAACTTACAATTTTCTCTTTTATTCGTGAAATTTGTCATTCAAGAGTGATTTAATCAAAAAATCAAGGTAAGAAGTTTAAAAAAAATCGTATAATATTTATTATATAATAAAAATTTGTTTAAATTAAATTTCTGAGGTGGTATTTTATCTTCCAGTGAAAAATTAAACATTCGAAAGAGTGTAGAAGTTTCGTCAAAGATTCTGCTAAATTCAGATTGCTAAACAAATTTTGTAAACGTCCATAAACGTCAGATTCTGCAGAATTTAAGAAGAGGTTTTGAGGTTTTTCAAAAATAAAAATGTCAGAAACCGAAAACTGTAAGGCTGCTGGAGATTTTGGTAAGGTGGAAAATATTTTCCCTACAGATGCGATTACGACAGGAAAATCTATTGAAAATGGTGTCACCCCAAAGGCAGCGGAAAATGGAAATGGGCAGTGTTTCGAAAAAATAGTTCAAGAGGAGAGTTGCCTATTGCCAGAAAAGGAGACACACGATGAGCAACTTGCAAAAGTGAGTAAAATTTCAGAAAAAAATTATTAATTTAGGTGGTATTATTTGAAGGATTAGATTATTATTTAAAAATTGGTGCAAAGAAAGTGTAATTTTGAGCACCATCTTTCGGAGAAACTATTTTTAATCTTCTTTAAATGTTGTTTGAATTAAACAGGAACCTTTTTAAGAAATGCATAAAAATTTTTTATGTTCAAAATTATTCGAATTTACTTATTTAACTTATTTAACGAATTTAAAAAATATATTTTAAATAGCTCACTTTTTAATAATCGAGCGCTATAGCGTTCTTGTAATGTTGTTTTATCACCTAATATAACAAAGTCAAAAAATATGAACTTTCAACAAAGATGATTAATTTTCTATGCTAAAAGACGAATTTTCAACAAATTCATAAATTTTGAACCAAAAAGAGGAATTTTTAAGCGAAAAAGATGAGCTTTCTATGAAACAGTTGAATTTTCGATCAAATAATTACATTTTTGACGAAAAAGCGAATTTTTCAACCAAGAAGATTAATTTTCTACTAAAAAAGACGAAATCTCAACAAAATACGAAAAATTTCAAACAAATAGTTGAATTTTCAACCAAGAAAACTAATTTTCTACAAAAAAAGAAAAATTTTTAAAAAATGACATCAATTTTTAAGAAAATAGTTGATTTTTCAAACTCAAAAAAGATGAATTTTTAACCCAAAGGATTATTTATTTTCTATCAAAAAGACGAATTTTCGACAAAATGCTTCGATTTTTAAACAAAAAGTTGAATTGTCAGCCAGGAATAATAATTGTATACAAAAAAAATACGAATTTTCAATTGAATAGTTGATTTTTTACCCTAAAGAAGATAATTTTTTAACGAAAAATAGAATAAATAAATTTTCATTGAAAAACAATAATTTTCAATTTAGAAAAGCAATTTTTCACAAAACAATTTACTTTTCTACCAAATAGTTGAATTTTCTACCAACTTATTGCATTTTCAAGCTGAAAGAACGAATTTTCTACTGAACAGTGGAATTTTAAACAAAAAAAATTGCTTTTCCGACCAAATAGTTGTACCCCATGCTGAACATTCAACTTTTTTGTTGAAAAATCTTTTTTTTTTTTGTTCTAAATTAATTTTCTTTTCTAATAATGTAACTATTCTATTTTTGGTTAAAAATGTATCCTTTATAAATTCAAATTCAACTATCTGGTAGAAAATTCATATATTTAATTGAAAATGCGTCTTTTTGGTTAGAAAATTAATCTTGTTTATAGAAAATTTATCTTTTTGGTGACGATTAAATATTTTATTAAAAATTCGTCTTTTCTGGTTTAATTCAGCTGCACTAATTAATTAAATTTGTAAGCTGTATTTAAAAATAAATAATAAATATAAACATGACGATTCATTCTTGAAATTAATTATTTTTCCAGGGTGACAGTGAAATAGCAAAGGCACCAGAAACAAAAAAAGATTCGAGGCCTGTGGAAAAATTAGAGCTAGAAATTCAGGTACGTTAATCTGTTAATCTCTACGGTTTTTAAATAATTTAACTGAAGTCCGCAACGTTTATAAACGAAAAAACCAGATTTTTTTCAAATTACTCAAATCAATTTTCTTATTATTTGCTTGGAGAGAAAAAAATGAAATGCATGGTTTTAGATAGTTTTATCTCTATTATAATCTCTTGCTTCCTATTTTAATGAAATTAAATAAATATAATATAAATATATATAAATATATATATAATATATATGATATCTATATTTTATATAAATATAAATAAATAAATAACTTTTCTCTAAACGCTCGGTTTCGGATGTTTATTCTCGAATTACTTGTACTCGATGTAAGATATTGCCAGAATTTTTGAAAAATTTTAATTTTCATCTAAACGTCCCATTCTCAAGTTTTCTTTCACTAATTACTTGTGCATGATGTCAGACAATACCAAAAAAAAATTTCAACTCAATATCCTTATCGGACAAATGCGCTTTGTCCACCCACGCACTCTGAAAGCTATACAAAATTTGTCAAAAAATTATAATTTTCATTTCAACGCCCAGTTAGGATTTTCTTTCACTAATTACTCGTACTCGATGTCGGAAAATACCAAAATAAGTTCCGACTCAATAACCTTATTGAAAAACTGTCTTTAATTCACCGACGAACTGTGAAAATTTTTGAAAAAACTCATTTTCATTTAAACGCCCGTTTTTCTGATTTTCTTTCAATAATTACTTGTTCCTGATGTCAGACAATACCAGGAGAAGTTTTAACTCAATATGCTTATCGGACAACTGCGTTTTGTCCAATCGACGCACTCTGAAAGCTATATGTACATTTTTGAAAAATTGTAATTTTTTATTCAAAATTCCGATTTTTTGATTTCCTGTTACTATAATTACTTGTACTTGATGTCGGACGATACCAGAAAAAGTGTCAACTCAATATCCTTATCAGACAATTGCGTTTTGTCCATCCGCGCACTCTGAAAGCTATAGGTACATTTTTGAAAAATCAGAATTTTTCATTTAAACACCCGGTTCTCGGATTTTCTTTTGCTAATTACTTGTACTCCATGTCGGGCAATCAACAAAACAAGTTTTAAATTAATATCCTTATCAGACATGTGCCTTTCCTCCATCCACTCACTATGGAAAATATTCAAAAAACTATCATTTTCTTTTAAACGCCTTATTTTTTTTTTTTACTTATCACTAGTACTCGATATCAAAAAATACCAAAAATATAATTTCAACTCAATAACCTTATCGGACATAGGTTAAAGTTGCGTTCCATATTTTCCGAAAATTTTCAATTTGAAAGAACTTCAGAAGCAAAAGCGATTATTGACATCTAGTTTGATGTTTACTTTAAAAATTTCATATGCTTGAGAGTTCAAAAAATGTTCAAAAGGCAATGAATTTCGATGTTGAAAAAGATATGTATTTGTCCCGGGTTAGGCAACCCGGTATCCTAAGACAGGCCCTGTTTCAAAATAAAAAATCTATGTAATTAAATACTAGAAATTGATAAATTTTATTCGTAGTGTACTGTTTAAACATATTCTTCACATTTATGACATATTAGTTATGAAAAGTTGTAAAATTTCAAATATTATTCATCTTAAATCAAGAATTTACTTATATAAATCGAAATAGCAACATATTTAAAAAAAATTCTTATTCATGATGTAAACGCAATAAAGAGGTAAGTTACAACTGACTCAAAAGTAACGCAGATTTCGCTTTACCTACATTTTTCTAGTCTAACGGGCTCGTCTTAGGAATTTCGCATGATCACAATTTTTTTTAAACATTTTTAATAAACAGCATGAAAATTAATAAAACTTAAGTAGCAACTGCAAAGTTTACAAAATTATCTATGAACCAAACAAAAAAATAACTTACTGCTTCAAATCATTAGAAGTTAATAAATCACAACTTCTAAAACAGGTAAAAGTTCGTTCTCTAACGTACAAAAATAATTTTTCCTTTCTGTTTTTGTTAATTTACTTTCAGTGCAGAAAAACACACTTTCAAAGTCTGTTCTTCGGATTTTCTTTCACTAATTGCTTGTACTAGACATCGAATAAAAAAAAAGTCGCATTTCGTTTTACTTATTATTTCTACATGATGTCGAAGAATAACCAAAAATGTTTTAATGGCATTTATTAGTTCAAAAAAAAAATAGATAAGTCTTTGTCTTTAAAGCATAACCATATCTGTTATTTTTTCTGATCGAAAAACTACTCAAAAAACTTTCAACATATGAATCATGCTACCGGAAGTGATGCAGTATTTTCTAAAAGCGAGGAAAAGTTTGAATAATTCGTAACTTTGCTAAATTTTGTCATTTAAAAAAAAGGGTGTGACGTCAAAGTGAAACCTTATGCGCCTCATCCGTTTTTCCTCTGATCAAGAAACTAACCAAAAAGCTTTTCAAAACTAAATTCCAGTTACGCTACTAAAAGTAAATCACTATTTCCTAAAAATCATCATAATAATACATAATTTCTAACTTTGTTCACATTTATTGCCATTTACTGTTTTATGAATTTGCAGAAAAATCATTATTAATTATATGTCCGTTTGATGTCATAGCAATACCTTGCCTGTTGTCACCGGAAATAATTCCTTGATTCCGGCCGCGTGATTGGAATTTAAGTTTTAAACATTTTTTGGGTAGTTTTTGGTCAGAGAAGACAATATTCTATAAAAATGATCATTTTTCAAATGCGTGGGTGGACAAATCGCAGTTGCCTTATAGTGATATTTATTTAAATCTTTTGCCCAATACCCGCGCCGGAACTTGCGACTTACACATTCGTTCAGAAGAATCTAAGTTAGTCTTTACTCGATTGGTGACGTCACAGCGAAGTAATGTGGCATTTAGTCCTCTAGAGAACTAAGTAATGCCATGTGCATCCTCAATCTACCCCTTCTCCCTGAAACTGCGCATCGCAACTTAGATTCTTCTGAACGAATGTGGTCGTATTTCTGATATTGCTCGACATCATACTAAAGTAATTAGTGAAACAAAACTTGAGAACCGGACGGTTAGATGAAAATTATAATTTTTCAAAATATTTTTCTGTAGCATTGAGAGTGCGTGGGTGGATAAAAAGACACTTATTCCTTAATAATATTGAGTTGAAACTTTTTTTGGTATTGTCCGACATTGAGTACGAGAAATTATAAAAGAAAATCTGAGCGTTTAAATGAAAATTAGAATTTTTTGAAAAATTTCCTATAACTTTCAGAGTGCGTGGGTGGACAAAACGCAATTGACCCATAAGGACAACTGCGTAGACTACGGTCCGACTATGGTCCGACATCAAGTACAAGTAATTAGCGGAAGAAAACTTTAGAACTTTGAGATAAAAATTTTAATTTTTCAAAAATTAAATACTAAATTTGTAGTTAATTACTATTTTTAAGAAGGGCAATACTATCTTGAGATAATGATATTGCATGAACATTATTCGTTTAGTTAAAACAGAATGTTAATGATATTAAAATTCTCCTTCAAATAGAAAAGGACACACGAACGAGATAATTATCAGAAAAAAATGGTTGAGACTGAAAATAAATTAGCTGCTCTTCAAGCATCATACAATGCAGTTACAACTGGAAAAGGAGATGAAATGGCAATTCGTAGAGAATTGGAAGATTTAAAAAATTTGTTGACCCAGTCACAACTGAAATTGAATGATCGCGGTCGTATTGTGGCCAATCAAGAAAATCAGATCAATGCTCTCACGAGTCAAGTTTCCTCTTTGAAGGAAGTCGTGGCTATCACGAAGGATCTTCTGAATATTCGAAATATGGAAGTCAAACATTTGCAGGTAAGGTGACGTCACAAATGTGAACATATACTTTTTATAATATATACTTTTTATACTGTAGTATAAGTATACTTTCATATACTTTATAAAGTCAAACTTTTTTTTCGGTTCCATTTGATAAACGTCTGAAATAAATCATCAAACATACATACGCTAGATCAAAATTGTGCGCCCACTTAGGAAAATCAGATTAAAAAAAGGCTTGTCTTAGAAAGTGACAAATTCTTCAAAAACTTAAGTTGAGATGATTTTTCAAAACCCATTAGAAAGCTTATTTAATTCCTCATCGCTTGACTTCTATTTGAAGTATTTTCGAAAAACAGGGATCGAACTATGTGAGAAAGACGAACTTTTTTTCGTTTTGGACAAATTTTTTATTCATAACTTCCACTCTCTACATGCTTTAGGGAAGTGAATTGAAAAAATAAGCTTCGCTGTATCAAAGCTTGAAATCTTCCCTTCAAAATGAGCCCAAGAAACTGTAAGAATGTTTATTGGTTCTCGAGTTATCATAAAAAATGTGAAAGCTGCCCAAGACGACAATTGGTCCGTCGAGCTGCAGTCGAGCAGTAGGAGACCAAAGACAGTTTGACTGAAACTCGACCAATCAATTTTCGGCTTGGGCACGCTTTCGCATTTTTTATGATAACTCGAGAACAAATGAACATTTTTACAGTTTCTTGAGCTCATTTTAAAGAGTAAATTTCAAGCTTTGATATAGCGAAGCTTCTTTTTTCAATTCACTTCCCTAAAGAATGCAGAGAGTGGAAGTTGTGAATCAAAAATTTGTCAAACATGGAAAATAGGTCGGTCTTTCTAACATACTATTTCGGTCCCTATATATTGAAAAAAAATTCAAGTAGGGCTCAGTCGACGCGGAATTTAATATTCTTGTTAACAGTCTTCAAACAATATTCCTATCTTAATTTTTCGAAAAGTTAGTCAAATATCGTTGAACTTAAAAGCAACCAATATTTTAATATTCAAGCCAGCAAGGCGAAGTTTTTTGGACGAAAGTTGAATTTTCACCAAAGATAGGCAAACAAAGTTGAATTTTCGAACAAAAAAATATTACTTTTTTAAAAAAATTAAAAATTTTCAACCAAATAGATAAATTTTCAACATACACAGATGAAGTTTTAACCAAATGGTCGAATCTTCAAACAAAAAAGATTAAACTTTCACCAAACATAGTTGCATTTTCAACCAAAGCCATAGTTGCATTTTAAAATGAAAAATGGATTTCTTATTATACTGTTTCTCAATGCAAAAGGACAAATTTTCTATCCAAAAAGACGAATGGTCAACTAATAGGTAACTGTTCGACCAAAAACGATGACTTTTTAATAAAATAGTTGAATTTTCAATAAAATGATTAAATTTTCAAGAAAACAGTTCAATTTTTAACAAAAATGATAAACTTTCAACGAAAAAAAAATAACTTTTAACAAATAAGTAAAACTTTCAACCAAGTAGTTGAACTTTCAATCAAAAAAGATTAATTATCAACGAAAAATGTGATAGTTGATATTTCAACCAAAAAAAGGTTTTAATTTTAATTCAGAAACAGTTGAAATTAAACAAAAAAGATGGATTTTCAAGGAAATAGTTGAATCTTCAACCAAAACAAATAAATATTTGAAGAAAATGTTGCATTGTTAATTAATAAAGATAAAATTTCTACTAAAAGAGATAAATTTTCAAGCAAACAAGACCAATTTTCAACAACAGTGTGTAATTTTCAACCAAGAAAGATCTTTCAGTCAATGATGAAGAAAAATTTCAACTAAATTGTTAAATTTTCAGTCCGAATAGGCGAATTTTCTACAAAAGCAGTTGAATTTCCAGCCCGAAAATATGAATATCCAAACAAAAGGTTAAGTTTCGAACATACAGTTGAATTTTCTACCAAAATTTTAGATTTGCATCCGAAGAAATAACTTCAACTGAATAGTTGAATTTTTAAGCCAAAAAGACAAATTTTCTACAAAACAGATGAATCTTCAACTAATAAAATGAATCTTTACAAAGTAGTTCAACTTCCAAGTAGTTGAATTTTCAATCAAGAATGTTAATTTTATATCAAAAAAGACGAAACGCAACAAGTAACATGATTTTTCAACTAAAAACGATCAATTTTCAACAAAAAATGGAATAGTTAAATTTTCTGTAAAAAAATTCATTAAAAAAAAAACATCTTCAAAAAAATAATTAAATCTTCAACCAATAAAGTAAATGTTTAACAAAGTGGTTCAACTTTGAACCCCGTAATTGCATTTCCGAATTTTCAACCAAAAAACGATAAATACTCTACGAAAAATTTAATGGTTGAATTTTCAACTAAAAAACAACCAATTTTCCACCAAAAATGAAATAGTTAAATTTTCTATTAAAAATAAATTTGTAACAACAACAAAAAAACGAATTTTCGATCAAATAATTTGTTAGCAAAGTAGTTCAACTTTGAACCAAGTAGTTCAAATTTCAGCCAAAAAAGTTAAATTCTGAATGAAAAATTTAATAGTTGAGTTTTCAACTAAAAATGATCAATTTTCAGCCAAAAATGGATTAGTTACATTTTCAGGTAAGAAAATTAATTTTTAACTGAAAAAGCAAATTTTTAACAAAATAGTTCCATTTTCAATCAAATAGTAAAATTTTCAACCAAAAGTATTAACCACAAATATAATAGTACTCCTCTCAATTAAAACTCAAATTAAAACTTTGAACAAAAAAAGTTGTTTTTTCTAGTTTGGGAAAAATGAGAAAATGGGAAAATTTTGGAAAAAGGGGAAGTTTCTATAAAACGGGAGAAAAAGATGAATTCTTTAAGAAAGGAGAAAAGTGGAAAAAATTAAAACCCCTGGCCCCTTACGTCACAAAACGTCACAAAACCTGTTACCCCCCCCCCTTCGCTGTGTGACAGTATTTGAACGGCTCCTAAGATGATTAAATAAAATTCGTATTTTAAAAAATAGGCAGTTTTCTTGATTTTTTATTGAGTTAATTTATTATCTATAAATCATGATCATTGGGTGCATTTATTAACCATCTATTATAAAACTTAAAATAGTTCAAAGTTATCATAATTGTACACTTTTGTTATTATTCAAGAAGAAAATAATTACTTTTGAAGATATCGAAAACTTTGTAAAAACTTGCTGATTCAAAAATATTTTGAAATTTGATCAATCTAACAATATCGACCCATATATTTTTGTAAATGTCTTTTTTGATTCCAAAAATTATCACAAAATTCTTTAAACTCAAGATAACTTTCAAGAAAAAAAAATATAGAGTAAAAAATTAAAATCACGCTTAAGATTTATTTTTTAACTGCATCAACAGACTTATGATTAAATAACTTCCTTAATGGAAAAAGAATTATTTAATTATATACCTAAATAATTTTTGCTTAGGATAACGTAGATTCGATGGAAGTTCGAATCATGGCGGAACGCGAAAAACACAATCTGATGCTGAATAAAATGGACTCAGCTGCAAGATTAAATGCGGATTTGAAGAAAGAATATGAAACCCAATTGAGATTATTTCAGGATCTTCGTGGAAAGTATGAAGAGAAAGTCACCTTACTTTCTGAAGAAAATCGAGCCTTAGAAGCAAAAACTTCGACAGAATAAAAAAATGATAATTCCGTGTTTAATGGTTTTAAGTTTCTCAAATTCATTTTTGTACGCTTTTTACATGTAAATATTCTAAAAGGTGAATATTTGAGGGCAATAAAAGCGTCATTTTTTTACGGAGTGAAAATTTCTATATATTTCTATACGTGTTACGACAAAAACAAGTAATAGATTTTAGTACTTATTTAAATATATTTAAAAACCCTGCAGAATCCGACGAAATCCATTGAAATTCCTAAAAATCCAAATAAATATGAAAAAAAAAGTTATTATGAATAAAAAATAAAAAAAGTGTTTAAAATAAAATAAAAGTTATAATATAGTTTGAAAATAGTATTACATTAAAGATGAAACATTTGTAATGGTACAGATATGGATCATATTTTCCAAAAATTTTCGATCTCAAATAATTTCTCTCTTTCTAATCAGTTATTTTTTTACTAATTTACATTAGTGACTGAATGCTAGCTATGAATCAGTTACTTTTACTAATCTATCAATAAAACTTACGGATTTATTTGCAAAAATTCGTACTTCATAGCTAGAATTCAGTCATTGTTTTAAATTAGTAAAAATTGTAAGTGATTCAAATTTAGAAAAAAGAGATTGCTAACGTTATAGTTTTTTTATAAAGTTCATATATGCATGAAAGTTCATTAAATAGTTTTTTATACGTTTTCAATACTTCTTAGGAACTTCTTAGGAAATGGAATTTCTAAGATGGGCCATTTCACATATTTTTTTTTTAACATGTTTGAAAAGTAATAAATTGTTATGTTGACGGAAATACGTCAAATGGCCCGTCTTAGGAACTTGTATAAGAATGAGTAATTTTATACTAATCTTTAGCTATTTCTTTTAATTTTCTTCTCTAAAAAAAAGATTGGTCCAAAAAGCTCGGAAAGTTTCAATATTTTTATTATTGCCTTGCCTCTAAACTTATTGGCCCATGTTGTACGTATATTATATTATATATATTCTAATTATTATTACTCTCAGTAAATCCTTTTTCACGGAAAAAGTACGTAATACTTTTAGGTTATCGAATAATATTAAAATGATTCTTGCAATTATTTGTGGATCATTTTGAGAACGAAGTGTTCACACTGTCGGTATACTTTCAGCTTTATTGAAACAATAAGAAGGTAAATGTGATACTTGTAAAAAGGATACGTCACCTCCAACAATATAACATATTTACTAGTGATTTTTCTTCAAAATGACGAAATTGAATTATTTACACAACGAGACTAGAACCGACTGAGTAATGCTTACCTTGCTTTATTCACGTCTCGTGTATAGACTCACTGAAAATATTCATTTAATTTTCAATTAATTTTAATTAATAGTAGTTCATTTAATTCCTTCATTCATTCATAAAATTTCTATTAATTAAGTTTTCATTTATTATCATTCAAGAAATTCAAATGTAGTTTTATTTAATTCAATTTAAAATGTATGAATATTTAATTTAATTGTAATTTGCAAAGTGAGTAATTATAAGATTAAACGAGCTTGTCTGTAAGTGGAGTTTTATCATAATTGTACGAAGCACCTGTTCCAAAAAGATCAGAATAGTACCCTGTCATCTGTGCCGAAAATCCACCTTTTTAAAGTTTAATAATTTAAACCTCGCGTTCTTAGGATCGTCATCTTGCTGTGCAAGCCTGCAATCTTTACTCAATTTCGTCAGTTCTTTAAAGTTTTTACCACAACAAAAGAAATGGGAATCCTAACTGTAAAGAATCAGGAATTGGAAATGACAATATCTGGGAGGGAACTGATCTTTTCGGAAGAGGCGCTAAGTATAATTATAATAGAACTTCATTTACAGGTAGGTTCGTTTAATCGTACAATTGTACTTCGCACCTCTTCCTCAAGATCGGAATGTAGCTATTTAAAGTTTGTTACGGTTTATAATTTCAGTAAATTAGCATGTATTTTCAAAAAGAAGAGAAATACATGAAAAAAGAAACTTTGTAACTTACATTTGAATCTCTTACAACTAATCCTTATTTAGGATGGTGAGATGAAGGGGCTCTAATCCTGTTAGAACTCTCCAATGCCACCGTGGTTGTCGACTTCGAGGCACCAGTGACGCCTTTTATAATCAGTCCCCAGATTCTTTCCAGTCGAGACTTCACAGTGGACAGTTCGATCCTGCTCCACCAGACCACAGCCGCATAGGTTAACCTAGGTCGGAGGATCGCTGTATAGATCCACATGAATGTCTCCGACTTCAAGCCCTGGTTTTTCCCTATGGCTCTCCTACAGAGCCATAAAGTAGTTACTAGCTTTTTGAACTTGTTTTCCAGGTTCTCTTTCCATCACAGCTTCTTATCTAGGATGCCTCCTGGATATTTAGTTAGTTCTTTGATTTTCAGTTGTTGTCCTCCCAATTTCAGTGTACTCGTCGTTCTCTACTTATACCTTTTAGTGAATACAATGGTGTCCATCTTACTCGGATTGGCCGATAATCCAATCTTCTTGCACCAGGTATCCACTAACCTCAGTGCTTGCTGCATTACTCCAAAGAGCGCATCCAGATGCGGGCTGCGCACGATGACTAGTATATCGTCCGCGTAGCCTATAACGTCATAGGCCTGACTCGTGAGCAGATGAAGCAGTTCATCCACTACCAAGCACCTCAGAAAGGGCGATAAATCGCCCCCCTGCGGACATTCCGAGTCAACGGTTCCACATAAAGTAGTGTCTCCCTTGTCGTTGTTAGGTTCCTGTTGGCCAACATGTGACAGGTCCATTCCACGACTGTAATTGGCACATCATGTGCAATCATGGCCGCCCTGATCACCTCTCTAGAGGCATAGTTGAAGGCTCCTTCAATATTCATAAAGGTTCCAGCTACGAGGCATTTCCGCTTCAGTTGCCCTTCGATTAGGTTTACTGCTCCGGTTAGGCCTGTCTCAGTCGAGTTACCAGCCCCATAGGCGTGTTGGTAACTGTGAAGTGACCTAATTGATAAGACCTTATCGCAGATATATATATATATATATCCACAAGTCTTTCCACTGTTTTTAATAGTAAAGATGTGAGGCTGATGGGACGGTAGTCTATGGCTGAAGTATAACTGATCCTCCCTGCTTTCGGCATATCCAAATGTCAGGCTAGCCCTAGCAAGCCTAACGAGCGGCCCTATGATGGTCTCTCCAGCCTTTTGTAAGAAGATCGGGTATATGCCATCCGGACCAGGAGACTTGTGAGGGCTACAAGACTTCAGGGCCAACCTGACCTTAGGGGGGGGGGGAGTAACAATCTCGTAGGCTAGCCGCCTTTTCGGACCGAGTTGAGCCACAGGCGGCTTTAGTTGCCTCAGAGGTGTCGCCCTCTTTTCTCCAGACCTTATGAAACCCGGATAATGTGCCTTGATCAGGTGAGCCAAGGTCTCCTCGCCCAATATCGAGTATCTTTTGATAGGCAACTTCAGAGTGCCAAGAATAGCATCCGGATTTCGAGAAAGCAGCTTGTCCAGACTAGACGCCTCTGCTTCTTTCTCGATGTCTGTGCAAAAGTTGGTTCAGCTTTCTTGCTTCGCTTTACGTATTGCACCCCTTTATTCATCCCTCATCGTCGTAAATGAGGTACATAGTTCATCGGTTCGGCCCCTAATAAAACGTATGTATATAAACCTCTCTCTGGTTTCCCTGCGCAGCTCTTTGTGTTTCCCGTACCACCAGTATGCCTCCCCAGCCTTTCGGACTCTTGTGGGTCGACATTACTTTCATAAATAGATTTGATGGCCTCCGTAAAAACCTTGGCTGCCATCTCCAGGGTGTCCACATCTCTAATTGACCTGGGCACCTCTGAGAGTGCACTCCTTAGTTCCATGGAATACTTGCCCCAGTCCGTTTTCTTGGATTTCTGGCTTACTTAGGGCCCGCAGATACGATAGATTCCAACTCAAACTTTATCTGTGAGTAATCTGAGAGAGTGGGTTTGTCTGAGACTCTCCATTTCTTGACGTTGTCTCTAAAACTGCCGTTACAGAGAGTGATGTCGATCCCTTCCTCCCTGACCGTGTTATGAAACGTCGGGGTATTTCCCGTGTTAAAAATATCTAAATCAGTAGTGATTAGGTATTCTTATGGATCATTACCTCTTGCCTTGATGTCCGTGCTGCCCCACAAAGTAGGGTGGGGGTTAGCATCGCACTCCAGCAGAAGAGGAAGACCACCAGTGTACGTACCTCCTCTGGTTGGTTGGTTACGCCATCATGTAGAATGTAAGCCTGTCTGCCCCCTGTTGTTGAGGACCACAAGAACCCACGCCTGGGACTCAGGAACTTGCATAACTAGTAGTTGCGTGGAACCTCTCGCTGTGTCTTCACACTGAGCATGATCGTGCCTGAGGATTCGCCAGGATGCTGTCCTTAGTGAGGATTGAATCCCTCCAACCGCCAAAGGATCACAGAAGGAGCTTCCAGCTCACCTGGGAAACACTCCGTAGCCCTCACCATCTTTTGGAGCAATTCAACCCCACATAATTTGAGGTTTGCACCTTCCCAGGGACTTGTCTTGGCCACTGTATTATGCAGCCAAGTTTAAGCCGCTGGGTCGTCTGCGAGAAATACGAAGACACCTCCCCTACAGAAGGAGGTCTTGAACTTTGGTCATTGATATGGGGACACTCTTTCGAGAGCCCTCCAGGTAGCCTCCCTAAAGAGATCAAACTGTCAGGGGGTTAGTCTTCTGGGCAGTGGGGTGTCCTGTGAGCCCATTGCTCTCTTTTGGGCCTCAGTGCTGGCTGTCGGCGTTGTAGTTGCCGATGTTCCAGCAGCCGCTCTACTGGCCTGCTGCGCCCGCCTCCACAGCCTCCTTTTGAGGAAACCGTTGATGCTTTTCTTGTTTCCCGTCATACCTTCAGCTCCCGGAGGAGCTGGGGCCACCGCCACTGCCTGACTTTGGCTCGCTGGAGAGAGAGAGAGATTGAGAGGACCGTCTTATGTTAGACCCATTCGAGCCTAACTTCTCTCCCCCTTGCCACCTCCCTTCCTCATTCTTTCTCCAAAATTTTTTTTTGATTTGTGTAATGCATGTTGATCCCACGAGAAGCTAGGGAAATAAAAGGTACACTTCTGCAGAGCCCCACATTCAAGGGTAAGACTGATTACTCGAGAAGGTCGTCCGGTGTCCTCGAGAGGTCGTTAGGACACCTTCGCACCTATAGGTGCCAAAGTGCCATGGCCACGATCACTCTACAGTAGCTTTGGGGGGTGGCCACAGTGAGTGAGACACTCAATAAATACCCGTTCGTAGGCCAGCATACCAACGGAGAGCTGTTTCTTGGTCGCTCTGCGGGCCGTAGGTCATTCCCGTCCCAATTCCAATACTGGATATCGGTCCGGGCGGGACCTCACCCCAAAGATACAGAAGACCCGTGTTAGCTGGGCTTCTTCACCCTTCTATCATATTACAATCATACATACCAGGAGAGTCATTTTATAAGGATCCTTACATCTCACCCAGGAGAGCCCGTTTATAGGGATCCTTTCATCCATATCTATACACATGCAGGTCGAGGTCCGTTTGACCACCTTGACCCATACGCTTGAAGCTCCCCACCAACTATCATTATTGTACGAAAGGCCTCTTCCGAAAATATGAGAATGTATTACTCTCTTATCTGTGCCGAAAATCTACATTTTCAAAGTATAAAAATTTAAACCTCGCGTTTTCATGATCGTCATCTTGCTGTGCAGGCCTGCAATCTTACTCAATTTGATCAGTTCTTTGAAGTTTTTACCGTAACAAAAGAAATGGATATCCTAACTATGAAGAATTAGGAATTGGAAATAACAACGTCTGGAAGGGAACTGATCTTTTTCGAAGAGGCGCTTCGTAAAATTATGATAGAACTTTATTTACAGGTAAGTTCGTTTAATCTTATGATTGTACTTCGCGCCTCTTCGTCCAGATCAGAATGGAGCTATTTAAAGTTTGTTACGGTTTATAATTTCAGCAAATTAACAAGTATTTTCAAAAAGAACAGAAACACATCAAGAAAGAAACTTTGTAACTTACATTTGAATCTCTTACAACTAATTGTTATTTTGGATGGCCAAGGCAAACAGAGTTTTATTTGACATAATTTCACGCTTGTAAAGCTTAGAAAATCCGTCTCCTCAGGGAACGTTTTCCCAAAGCCTTATGTGTTTTTTTTAAATGAGATGAACAGCTTGATTTCTAAATTTCTTAACTGCTGAGTTTTATCTTAATATTCTTTCAACACAGTAGATGGACTTAAAATAAAATCTTTGGTGTACAATGGAATCGCAAGAGTGGGTTGTACTCTATTTACAGCCGAAGTTTTAATTCTATCCAGAATTCTAATTTCCATATCACCATTTATCTCGCGGACATTCCTGATATCAATTAAACTCCAAGTTTGCATCCTATGGCCTGTGGCAAGAGGTAAGAAGGTTACTAATTTTAATGTTAGCTTTTCCAATGAAAGTAAATCTTTCACTTTTCAAAGACTCAAGGTATTCAAAACTATCACTGGGTCCCATGTAGAGTCGTATTATGCACCTGGTGGTCTAAGCTTTGCAATACCTTTGAAGAAACGTTTAATTTGTGAATATTCTCCTAGATCAGGATCATGAAATAAAGTGATCGCTGGGCGGTAACTATTTAAGGTTCCACAAGGAGCTTTTTTGTTGTATCCCATAGTTAAAAACATAAGAACATTTTCGATAGAATATTTAAACGGATCAATATTTTTAGACTTGCAAAAATCCCACCATTTCTTTAAAGCAGTGTCATCCTGTTTTAAGGACGAATTGCATAGTGAGGAGATTATGATGCTCACAGTTTTTTCTGGAACCAGATTTATTTTGAAAGCGTCTCGGATGAAACTCCTGCAACCAGGGTAATCCGTTCCCACAGTGAATGCAGTTGCCGAAATAATTATATCAAAAGATTATTACATGGTTCGAAATAAAACAGTTTTGATTCTAGCACTGAAAAATATATTGAGAGACATGGCTGGGCTGGCCAGTGAAGAATCATGAAGAAGGAAGGAAACGCATAGAAGAAGTATGGTTTCCATTTAATCGTAAAAGCATCTACGGAAATCGCTCCTGGATCTTTTTTCCACGATATATACTTTGACATATCGTATTAGTTCTAGTTGCAAAAAGATCTATTTCTGGTTCGCCAAAATTACTTATGATGCATATGAACACAGAAAAACGTCAATCCTCAAAAGAACGCTGATTCGGTGACGTTTTGAGTTGCAAAAGAAATGAGATTTCGTTTTGCACACCATTTCTAGACTTTTTTTTTACAAATTACTTAATTTTGGAAAACGAACTCCACAATTTTTGTTAATGAATGCTCATGCTGTGGTGTTGTCTACTCTTAGTAGAATGTAATATAATTCTCTCGTCATCGCCAAGGCCTTTAATGTACAACTTTCTCAAGTACGCTTGTTTCTTTTCGTTCACGGCTACACTGATTTCATCGTTCCACCAAGCACCCCCTCGTCATTCTTCCTACAACCGCAATACCACAAACTTTAGTTGAACCCCTAACAGTGATTTCCCGAAGCATTTTACATGTCCCCTCTATATCTTTATTCTTAATTAGCGTCTTCCAAGTTGTTCTATCTAGGTGTTCATTTATTTTGTCTGAAATTTCTATTCGCTTATCTTCTTACTGTAAATTCTCTATCTTGAGTCGCTTCTGTTTCGACTTTCTGGTTGTCTTTCTTCTCCATCCTCGACCTAAGTTAACTTTTGAGGAAAAAAGGTAATGATCCGTTTCAGATTCAGAACCTCGTATAACCGTTGTATCTCTTGCTATCTCTCTCAGCCTTTCATCCGCAACAACAGTGTCGATCATACTGTGGCTAATGCCTCTGCTCCAGGTGTACAGGTGGATCGTATTTCATGCCTAAACCAAGTATTTGTAATAAAGAAGTTCTATTCTACGCATAAGCTAACCAGTCTGTCTCCGTTACCGTTCGTTTTTGGATCTCCAAAATTACGAAGCACCCTTTCCGTAACCTTTCGTTGTGGACTCCAACCCATCAATTCATATCTCCTAGTAAAATGATTGGACTGAAGTTTCAGACGTCTTTTTACATGTTTTTTTTAAGTTTTGGTAAGTATATTATGCAGAAACATAAAAAATGTACAGAAACAGTTTCTGTATTCGCTGAGGCGATTCCCGCGACAAAACACCAGAAAACACCGTGCTCGCAAAGATAGACGATAACTTCTCGCCCAAGATGAGAAAAGGGTGAATTTTCAAGCCCTCCTATTTGAAAGGTACCGTATATCCTTCGGATCAGGAGTTTTCGGCAGTTTTCCTCAAGTTTAGCAATTGTCCGCCAATGAAAAGATGTTTAAAAAAAAAGGCTAATACCTCTTGATAGTACCTGTCGAATAGGTGGGTTTAAAAAAGTCACCCCCTTCTTCGGTTCGGGCGAGAATTCACCGTCTAACCTCGGCAGCACGAGTTTTCGTATAGTTTTTCTAAAATTCAACTCTGGTCCCGAACTGGAAAGATATTTAGACAAAAATTTTCTAACACCTCTTGATAGTACCTTTTGGATAAGCGGGTTAAAGAAGTCACCTCCTGTCCTTTTTGGGGAGAACTCACCGTCTATCTCTACGAGCAGGAGTTTTTGTGGAATTTTTGTTAAGTGTTTTTCTCAAGTGTCACTATTGTCCGCAAATGTAAAGATATTTAAAAAATTGTTTAACACCTCTTGATAGTACCTGTCGAATAGGGGGGGGGGTTAAAAAATCATCCCCTCTTCGTTTGGGGCGAGAATTTACTGTTGATCCTTGGGAGCATGAGTTTTAGGCAGTTTTTCTCAAATTTAACTATTGTCCGCGAATGGAAAAATAAAAAATATATATATATATATAAATTATATAAAACATTTAGAAATTTAAGACTTAAAAGACCTTCTCTAGCAGAGTTACCCTTATCTTATCTGGAGTGTATGTAGAAATTTAGAGGCTAACGTTATTTTGCATGCTACCTTAAAAGTATTAGACCTGCTAACCACATCTCAAAACATTTCAATGAGGGAAAACACAAAATCATTAAGTGTACATATCTTTATCTATATTATATTCCCTCCGTTAACCGTAAGTTTGAATTCACATCAGAGAGTCTCTGTCGCACTCATGAATATGACTACTATGAATTTGGCCTTACCATCTACATATATATACAAGCGCATATCTAAGAAATCGTCAGTTGTCCTCTGCGAAAATGAGGTCCCTTCTTGGTGCTGCTGCGGTCATGTTGATGCTCTTCTTCAATTATATTCGTGAGTATAATAATAATAATTATTATTATTCCAGTAAGTGGCAAATGTCGATCCTTTGCCAACATTCATTTCGTTTCAATAAGATATCCAGAGTTTCATAGTTCAATTTAATAAGTTATCCGATTTATATATTTCATGTAGACTTTGAATTGCGAGAATTTTCATAAATGATTGAACACAAGTGATTCACTTAAGCGATTTTATTCATTACACATTTACTATTCTTAAACTGATGTCTTAAACATTTTTAATGGGTGAATTTCGTTTGTCTTTTGACAGAAATATCATCAGGTATGAGCCGAGAAGAGGGCAAGGGAAAGACTGTAAGGTTAGCTGATGAGACTTCTAAAGCATCAGGTAAAAAGCCTGAAGAAGAACCGGTACTGACATCGCCAAAGCACAAACATGGCAAACCTCGACTTTTTGATGCGCGTTATGGAGCACTTCGCATAGGTGGTGATGATAACGCTCAAAGAGTAACGCAGCAAAAGGATAGGAGACGAAATCGTGCAAATTCCGAGCGATTATTACATGAAAATGATAAATTATTGGCAATGGAAATTCAAACCAGTCTTCCAAAATCCACTCATAAAAATAAAGGAGGGCGTTCTGCCCAGCTTGAAGAACGCAATCAATTAAGTCATGAGCGCGCTGGACTTCGCATAGGAGGTCATGATACCTTTCAGGAAGTAATGCATAAAAATGATGTAAAACCTCGACAAGGTATCAGTCGATTGAATCCACAACCACCGCCGTATGTTCATATCCGTACACAATTTGCACCTGTAGCAGGGCATAACCCATACAGTACTAATCAAGGACAGCATGGCGTACATCAGGGAACTCCACAACCACCGTCGTATGTTCATATTCGTACACAATTTGCACCTTTAGCAGGGGATGACCCATACCGTATTAATCAAGGAGAGCAGGGCAACTATCAGGAAACTCCACGTCTACTGCCGAATACTCGATTTTCTGGACAATCTTCTCATTATCCATATTATAAGGGTCCCCCTGGACCTCATGGATCTGGCCATTAACAATAATACTTTCAATAAAATAAGACAAGCATATTAAAAACTAATGTACAATTTTAATGGAAACATTCTACAGACACTTTTTGATAACACTATTGTATTTATGTTAGTATTTGCTTTTCAAACAACGTTGTTCATTGTATAATATAAAACAGGCTGAAACGATAACTTAATTGAAATGACTGATTTACAGTAAAATTATCCGTCAGTTTTTTTTCTTGTCCGCTCTTTTTATAACTATCAAGTAAATTGCCAAGAGATCACTATGCCGTTTATTTTTGTAAGTGAATTTCATCGGGTTTGGCCTTCTTGTTATTCAGTATTTTTTTGTTACGGATTTTCAATTTTTCTAATTCATTCTGGAGAATAATTACTTTTTATGACAGATGAAATCCGGTGTATATTATTCTACGAATAAAAATCATCAAGGACAATTTCAAGTATTTGATTTAAAAAAAAAGTATGTGTGTGTGTGTGTGTAAAAGTTAGAGTTTATTTTTCTACAAATAAAGCCTGGCAGAGATAACATTGGATCAGCAAACATACTTTTAAAGTATCGCGCTTGAGTTTTAAACATATAATTGATACAAATTTTCTTACAAACATCAATGAAAAATGCTTTGATATGAGAGCTAAATTAAATTATCGAGTTACAATTGAAAAATTGGTGATTTTATTTCAGAGAGTCTGACTGAAATATTTCATGAATTATAATCGACTTTTTTATGTTATTTAATTAGAATTTCAGTTCATTTTTACCTTACAACACAGAAAATTGCTGATCCTTAAAATTATTCCAAAATTGGTGTAGTTTTGGATTGCAACAAAAATTTATAAATTCGCAGCTCGGAGGATTCGAACCCTCGAAGACTGCTGACTGGCCAGTTTCTAAACATGAACCAAAAATGCGTAAACTTAGTTAAAAATTCATGTTCTTTGTTGAAAATTCAAATACTTGGTTAAATTTTGAACTCGCCTGTTCACAATTTTTTTTACAATTAATCATTTCAGTTAGAAATTCATCTCTTATGTTGAAAATTGAACTATTTTGTTGAAAATTCGCCTTTCAGATTTGAAAATTTAACTATTTGGTAGAAATGTCATCAATTCTGGTTAAAAATGCAACTGTTTGGCTGAAAATGAATGTGTTTCGGTTATAGTTTGAACTATTTTCTTGAAAATTTGTACTTTTCAGTTAAATTCATTTTTTTTTATTTTAGTTTGAATCTTTCTTGGTTAAAATATCAACTATTACATTTTTTGTTTAAATTTTTTTGTTAAAGATTCATCACCAGTCAAAATTTCATGTCTTTGATTGAAAACTTAATTATTTGGTTGAAAATGCTTTTTTTTTGTTAAGATTTAATTTTTTAACTGAACATGTAACTATTCCATTTTTGGTTTTAAAATTGATATTTATATTTCCAAAATGCTCTTTTCTAGTTAAAAATTCAACTATTTGGTTGAAAATTCTCGTATTTTGTTGAAAATTCTTTTTGGTCGAAAATTAATCTTCTTAGTTAAAAATTCATCTTTCTGTTTGAAAATTCAGCTACTTCTTTGAAAGCTGAACCACTTTGTTAAAAATCTATTTTTTTTAGATTCATCATTTTAGTGGAAATTTCCTCTTTTTGTTTAAACACTTATATATTTGGCTAAAAAATTGTTTTTTGTTGTTGTTTTTTGAGAACTAAAGGTGCTTTTGGAACTATCCAGTTTTCATCAATTTTCGACGTTTTGAGACCTCCTGAATCCGAAAAAATAGTTTTCGCGAACATGTTTGTCTGTCTGTCGGTCTGTCTGTGGGCTGGCGACACGATAACTTTCGAAGGAATTTTCTAATTTAAATTTCCTTTTACACACTGGTTCGCGGTCCAAAAAGACAGGTCGAGTTCGTTAGTTAGCCTTCTACTGTCAATATTCATGGTTTTAGCCATGAAAAATCAAACTGAAAAACGCAATAATTCAACATTCTCACGAAGCTACGCAAGATGAGTTAAAAAGACAAGAGACCAAAATTATTTGTTTTCAAAAGTTCTACAAAATTTCTCTCAACTATTTTTCATTAGGAATAATAGTTTTTGTTTTAAACGTAGAAAATTCCGTAAGAAAATCGAAACTTCAAATTTACAGCTAAACAACGCAAAAGACGATGAAATAGGCAACAGCAAAATATCCCGTCTCGAATAAGCCTAGAAAATTGCTCTTTGCCATTTTTTAATAGCACCCATAGTTTGGCGGAAAAATTGGAATTATTACATTCTCAACATTTAGATGGAATGTCTTAGATTCATGTGATTTTGGACCTATTCAGTTTTCCTCAATTTTCGAATTTCTGGCACCCCCTGAGTCAGAAAAAATAGTTATAACAAAATGTCTGTCGGTCGGTCTGCCTGTCTGTCGGTCTGACTGTCTGCCTGTTGTCTGATAATATAAATAATGTAATATAAATTTATTATAATGATACATTTTTCAGGGTAACTGAGAATAAAATATAAGACGTTGTTGTTGAAAGTTGCACCCCCATCACTTGGATAGGGGTAGTAATCGTAGCCTATAAATTTGTCGATTAGGTACTGTTTAATAGGTCAACATATTCCAAGAATTTAAGGAAAATCGAAGAACATGACTTTTAAAGTTGGGCAGTTGAGAATTAATGCCTCGTTCTAAATAATTTGCCTTTTACCAAGCAATAAGTTTTTCACTGTTGGATTAGGAAATATCTTGACTAATCGAATTAGTGATTTTTTACTAATCTTTGGTGCCTCACTTTTCGTTAATCGAATCATTATTTTCGATTTTGAAATAGATTAGGAGTATAAAACGGGGGTATTAGTAAGACCTGGATATTGGAACTTTTCGAGCTATCTTTAGACATCAACTAAAACCATTTAAAGTTGAAAATTTTAGTTTCCGAAGTTAGGTGACTTGTAGCATCTTTTTTGATTTTTTAATGTCTCATGTTTGAATTAAATATTAACAATAAATCTCATGGTTAGGATACAGCGCCTTACCGCAACGCTCCTGTTTTGTCACGCCTGAGTGAACATCGCACATCCGCCCGCATCTCCTCTCACCCATTCGCGCGGCGCGTCGTCCATTCCCAGAAGAACTAACTCCGGGGGCACTATCTCCGGGTTTCACGGTATAATATAAAAATAATAGAATTATCTATGGACACCGAAAATATATGGTCTACGCTTAGCAACTTTCGGTGAACCTAGCAGCGTTCTCCTGTGCTCACCGAAAATATTTGTTTTATATTTTTTTTTTCGGACAACTTACGTCCACATGAAATAAGAAATCAAGTCGAAAATTTGATAAAATAAATAAAAGGCACTGATTATGATTTCGACTTATATTTATGTTCATGTATTATGTTTAATAATTTTCAATTGAAAAAATAATTTTCAATAAAAAAATTAATTTTCTACAAAACAGTTGAATGTTCTGAAAAATGTATTGTTGAATTTTTAACATAAACAGGCGAATTTTCGACAAAAAAGTTTCATTTTCAAGCAAGTAATTAAATGTTCACTTATTAAAATGTATGTTAAACACAAAAAAAATGTTTCAAAGTAGTTCAATTATTAACCAAAGAGAAGAATTTTCCACGAAAATTATGAATCTTCAAAAAAACAAAAAATTTGAGAAAGCAGGTCAACTTTCAACCAAAGAGTTAAACTTTCGACCTAAAAAGATTAATTTTCAATAAAAAATGTAATAGTTGATATTTCAACCCAAAGAATTTAAATTTTTTAATCAAAACCAGTTAAACTTAACCAAAACAGATGAATTTGCAACAAAATGCTTGGATCATCAACTAAAGCAAATTAAGTAGTTAAATTTTCAACTAAGAGGATTAGTTTTCCAGCAATAAATAAGAATTTTGATCAAAATATGCATTTTCAACCAAATAGTTAACTTTTTAACAGAAAAATATAAATTTGTAACCCAAAAACGTGAATTTTCAACGAAAAAAGGTAATTTTCAACCACACAGTGGCATTTTTAACTGAAAAAGGTGAAATTTCTTGCACATATTCTTTTAAATTCAAATAGCCTACTCTTTAAAGTTACCTATATACTTGAATAATTTCCTTTGCAGATTTTCGTATTAAGGGGTGTTGAAAAATTAATACAATTATTTTTTCGTTCTTTAGTTATTTATTTTGTACAACATTTCTTTACATCGTACCATAATCGCCTTCCTATATACAGGATCCTCCAGCTGAAAACAGACACATGTTTAATTATTTAATGCCAGGAATTTCAACTATTACTTAAAACTGTCTTGAGGACTTAATTACTTCTGCAATCTAGTGTACACTAGGGTGACTCATAAAAATTAAAGTTCGTTTGATTTGTGGGCTCACCTCCCGAAAAGCTTCCATTTGGGGAAAAAATAATTGTGCATTTTTTTCAAATTTTTTGAACAAAGAATGAATTTTCGAACTTCTTGCAGTTTCTATCGCAAATATTTCATGGATTTAAGACAAAATAATCACGAAAATTATTCAAAAAATACTGTCTACAAAATATAAGACATAAGGCACCCTTATTGGTCAAAAAGTACCCCTTTTAAACTTTTTATGATAGATTTATTATTTCATGAAACAAACTTCTATAAAAAATGAGTGTAAATATGTATGAAAACAGATATAAAGATAGCATGTATTGTATGAATAGTAAGTAACACCCCTAAGATGGAAGAAACTAAAATAATATTATTTTTATGTATTGTACGAGAAAATATAATTTTTTTACGTTTAGGGGTCGTTCATTTTATCTTAGGGGGTGTTATTACCCATTCATAAAATGCATGGTATCTTCATGTATATTTTTATATATCTTTATACGTATTTTTTTATAGAAGTTTCTTTTATTAAATAAAAAATCTATATAGTAAAAAATCTAGAAGGGGTCGTTTTTGACCACTATGTCTTATGTCATCTATTTTGTGGCTAATATTTTTAAAATAATGTTTGTGAATATTTTGTTTCAAATCCATGAAATATTTGCAATGTCAACTGCAGGAAGTTCGAAAATTCATTCCTTGTTCAAAAAAGGGGTTTTATTTTATTTCCTTTTCTGACTGCGTTCTACGATATGTAGATAAAACCAGACATTTTTTTATGAAACCTGTGAGAAAATACGGATGTTTTACGGTTGGGAGTGGGTTAACAAAGATCCCCTTTTTCAAAAAGTTTGAAAAAAATGCACAGTTGTTTTTTCGCCGAAATAAAGCACCCTTACGAAAGAATATTATAGCAAATTTAGTATAGTTCTATAATGATTTTCGTATAATGAATTTCTTATAATTATTTCGCGATTCTAGAAAACCCATTATAGAGGATCATTATAAGAAAATTAGCACAGAAATAAAGAATTTAAAAATATTGAAAGAGTTGTTGCAAAAAATGCAATTAAACTCTATTGCGAATTACAATAATAAATATTTGGATCTTGTATTCTCTAATTTTGATACTTTAATAAGTATATGTGTGCTCCCCATTTTTACTGAAGATGCACATCATCCTCCTCTTGATTTGTTGCTAGATGTAAAATCTAGCAATATTCGAACAAACATAGTTGATAACAGTCTATCGTCGCGCTATAACTGGAAACGGTGCAATTGGAATGAACTGTTTGTCTTGCTTTACGATACTGATTGGTCCATCTTGGAAAATGCTAATAATGTTAATGATGCCTGCAACCTATTCTACGATTAATTGTTCTTTGCAATAAACAAATCAACTCCTAAATTTGAAGGTAATGCTCAAAACAGACAATATTCGCCTTGTTTCACGAAAGATATTATCAGTGATATTCGTCTAAAAGATGTATAAGTCTAAATATTCTGATAGCCTCAATAAATATTATCTAATACTGTTTGAATCACTTCGAATAAGCATAAAAAAACGTATTTATATTGCACATAATAATTTCAATGACTATATTGTAGAAAGTATAAATATATTCCCAACGACTTTTTGGAGATATGTGAATAACTTGCGACGTGAATCCCGAATTCCAGGCATTATGCGATATGAAGGAATTGAGTATACCTAACCCACTGATATTGTGAATTTCTTTGCAGATTACTTTAATAGCGTCTACGAGTTGCCCTCAAATGTAGTTTCCGTAACTCTCTCTGCTAAAACTCAGCATTTACTTGGGGATGTGTTGAGAGTCGAAGGAAATGATGTTATTAAAGCTGTTAAGAAACTTCCACGTAAACATACTGCGAGAACCGACCTTATACCAGCATTCTTGATTAAAGACCTATCAACGACATTGATTGCACCTTCAACAGTCTTGTTCAACATAGCCCTACGTCTTGAAAAGTTCCCTAACGTTTGGAAGCAGACAAGGGTTTGTTCCGTTTTTAAAAAAGGGGATAAATCTCAGGTCATGAATTACCGCCCGGTCTCAATCATAAATAACTTTTCGAAGGTCTTTGAGAGGTGTCCATACGACATGATTTTTAACTATATCATTTCCTCAATATGAACGTATCAGCACGGCTTTATTACTAGGAGATCAACTACTACAAATTTGCTAGCATTTACACAACACATTCATGATCTCCTAAACGAATATAGTCAGGTGGACGTTATCTACACAGACCTTTCGAAGGCCTTTGACAAAGTTGATCACCGTATTCTCATGGAGAAATTAACCAATCTTGATCTGCCGCATAAACTCTTACATCTTCTTCAATCCTGCTTAATAAATAGACCAAACATAGTGCAATATGGTGGTCACTCCTCTCGTCCGTTTGCTCCCTCCTCTGGTGTTCCTCAAGGTTCCAATTTAGGTCCTCTTCTTTTTATAATTTATATGAATGATCTATCACCTAACTTAATTTGTTA